>JASDQU010011464.1:156732-181224 GCA_032191745.1 Picea mariana | reverse complement strand
ATACTTGACACTGAGGGCGGGGGGTGGGTGAATCAGTGTCAAGTATCCATTTCAACACATACCTCTAAATTATGACAATTTCGAATATTCGTGACTAAGATGTTCCCAAGGGAGGTCCCGTAGGGAGCTGTAGATGCCAACATTCTTTCAACTGCAAGTTCGTAGCTGCAGACGCCATCATTCTCTCAACTGTAGGTTTAGAAGCTTTCTCCCATCTCTCTTAATTTCTAATAGCTTGCAAAGAAGAATCTGCAAATTTAATGTTGGGTTGAAAACGATAGTTGTCCACAAGAAGAACTTAGAACAAATTTTGAAGGAATGGGCACAAGCAATGTTGTTGATGGGCACCTGGAAAAATCATCAGATGAGAAAAATCTTCATACACGGAAACAATTTGGGGGATGGGTACTAATCTTGGTCAATTGTCGCCGTAGACGTACCTCTAAGTTGTGACAATTTGGACTGTTCGTGACCAAGATATTCCCAAAGGTGGTCCCATAGGGAGTTGCAGATGCCATCATTGTCTCAACTGCAAGTTTGGAGCTGCATACACCATCATTGTCTTAATTGCAAGTTTGGAGCTGCATATGCCATCATTCTCTCAACTGCAGGTTTGGAAGCTTTCTCCCAACTCTCTTCATTTTTTACAGCTTGCAAAGAATAATCTACATAATTCAATGTTGGGGGTGGAAACGGTAGCTGCCAAAAAGTGGCACTTAGAACAAATTTTGAAGTAATGGACTGCTCTACTTCTCTAGCCACAAAATCTTTTTCTATTCCCTTTAGCATAATTCAACTTAAAATTAGCAATAGACTTAACGAACTTACTAGTTATTGAAGATTTGGATCCCTCAAACAGTCAACTCTCTGCGTCCTGGTTCCCACATTGAATAAAACATTAATGAAGAGTCCCACACTTTGTCTGTTGACTGAGTGCCATTTGACGTCATTTGTTCATGCAGTTAATAACGTGTCAAAGCTCAAGGACACACATCAATCAAGTACACAATCATTTATTGACACGTAAAGTTCCTTTCCCAAAGAAAACTTGTGTGAAGTTGTTATTCTCGGAAAACGTGTTTCCGTTAGTATATTTTACAATGTTAAATATGAGTTGTTATAATTTTATTTTATTATATGAATTCAATTGTTATTCATTAATATTTTAATAACAACACAATTCGATCCGAGGACCTGCAATATCCATTCTGCCTTTAAACCTAGATGGTTGCGGACCCAAGCGAAAGTTTGTTTCTTACTACAATGCTCACAATGATTGAATTCTTGGAAAAACAATGAATCAAAAGTTGAATGGAGAGTTGGATGTTGTAATAAGAAAAAATAGTACCTAACATAGAAAAATTAACTTCATCTATCATTTTCCACAATTCAAAAGGGTAGTTTCCCTCAAAGTTTTTTGGATTTCAAAAATAATTTAGCTACAAAAGGAAGGTATCCGACTTCAAATCGAACCCTAACCAAGAGTACTAAGTTTGACATTTAGTTTATAGGGTTGAGTGATCAATATTTGTAATCTTTACAGTCAAGATGTTAATGAGATCAATTTGACAAGAACATCGGTGGAGAATAGTTGTCATCTAAATAAACCTTTCCAGCAGACAACTAAGTCGATCCTTGCAGAATGAGATATTGGAGTACTAAAGATTAGCTGTCGTGATGTTAACTAATGGGTGGTTTACTATGTATTTATTCAATTAACAAGAATTTTTACAGGGGATGCTAAAACATGAGGCATCGATAGAAATTAAAACCACAGGATTCATGTATTTATGGCTTGACAGATTCAAATCTCCGATCCAAAGTTCCAGATTACAAACCCTACGATCACTAACTCGAGACTTTTGATCATTAATTCTTCTCGTTGTAATCATTCAACAAGTTTATATTCCCCCCCTTTTTTTCCAGAGAGGTAGAGATAAAAGAATTAAACTCAGAACTAATTTATTTTATTACATAAATGCAATTTTAAATTATTTTATTACATAAATGCAATTTTAAATGCTTGGTACAAAAATAGTGTTGGTAATAATTCAGTTCCTTGCGTCGTAATTGTAATTTTATAACAGCTCAACAACTTGGTTTTTCTCTTGGGCGAGCATGTGTCAAGTCAATATGCAATATTTCAGAGCTTGAATGCTTAGTTTAAAAAACTTGACTTTTGCCTCATAAGTGGTAAACGATGATGGTATTGGTATCAATGCTATTTAGTGGTTGAAGTGATCAAACACGCATAAAGAAATGAATTCCTAAGTTGTACAATATTCTTAATCAAAATAGAATTAGAAATATTCTCTAAGTTGGCACCATAATCTGCAGATAATTTCATGTTCGTCATTTTGTTGATGTCTCATCTAAACAATATTTGTGACAATACTTCAAATCTCACATGCAAGTGGCAGAATCACCATAGCTTCATCCATGATGAGAACAAAAACCTTACCTTCACATGCAATTGGCAGAATCACCATAAGTTCATCCATGCTGAGAACAAAAACGTTACCTTCATGTTACTGTGATGCCTTGTAAATACAATAATGCTTCTACTTAAGATCCGAGCATACTCGAAATTGTAGACTCCATTTAGCAATTATAAATACAAGAATGCTCCTACTTAAGATCTTAGCATACACTAGATCCATGCGTCTCTTCCATCCATGTGCTTATATTATAAGATATAACGAAGAGCTCACATCATTTCTACAATGCACGTCTTACATGATAATTACATAATTGCAATAGTTTCCAACCATTGCCAAACTTCTAATACTCCCAACTTATTTTGAGAACTTGGATTGTCCTGAAAATGATTTGCTCCCTCACGATTTCCCTTTTAATTGATTCCAACCTCTTTCTACTTGGAAATTAACCTTGCTTCTCCACTTCTAACGTCAGATGCTTGATAATCTATATTTTCCACACAAAAATACATTCTCATACCTCAAAGTGAATGAGTTAGCACGATAAAAAAACCAGAATTGAGTATTACAAACATTGGTTTACTATATAAGCTTATTTGCTTCATTTTGTAGCTTTTTCATACCAAACAAAGTCTTATCTATGCTAATACCATTATATTACCATTGAAGGGAAAGAAAAGAATAACATCATATGAGCCCTAAGACCTATGTACATTTTCTTCAAATTCTTAAGGGAAGAATAACATCATATTCGCCCTAAGACCTATGCACATTTTCGCCCTAAGACTTATGTACATTTTCTTCAAATTCTTAAATGGATAAATCTCATCTTGCTCTGCGTTTCCTTCACACTCAAGCAATGAAGCGTGAAAACATTATTTCAAACTTTCGAGTTTAACCTCCTCCTCCCCGCGCACTTATTAGAGCAAATTTTCCCAGATCGCTTTGCTTCCATCATTTTTTTTATCCCTTTGCTAAAGCTCCTCTCAAAATGTATAGTGTTACAATGCATAGATTAATATTGTAAACAATATTTTTTACAATTTTTAAAGTAAAATGAATATCAAATAAGAATATAAATACAAGAATGCTCCTACTTAATATCTTAACATACACTAAAATCTTATCTTAGCATACACTAGATCCACACCCAAGAACAAGAAAAAGATTCATTGCTAATTATTGCTAATTAGCAACAGTCAACATCTGACCTGACACCTGCTTAGAATTATTAGGCAAGGACTAGATGCTTTGCAYCTATTTCTATTTCTATTTCTCTTGTTTATTTTTTATGTAAAATGTTTTCCAATTTTTTTTCATGTAAAATGTTTTTCAAATTCTAAAGTACAAAGTTCKATCGAGTAAAAATCTTTGAACTCCTTAAGCGAGATAAACGAGGTATATAATAGATCACATAGACTCGTACGGTCAAAATACCGCCGGCTGATATGGCCTGTTARCCTTAATTCAAAAAAAAGAATGGAATTATATACTCACAGGCTATTTGGTTTTACTCAATGTCAGATATAGATTTCTTGGTCAACCTCCAGAAAACCAGCCTTCTATGATATCAAATCTCTAGCAAAACATTAGATCCCCATCTCTATCCCTTAAGCTATACACGACTCCTGATATACAGGGTGAACGCCTTGGATCTCCAAGACATACACCAGAGCCACTATGGTATTCAGAATGGATGGTACAAGAGTGTTGGGTTTGGCTGCTGTTTTGGGCATATTATTAATGGTATCTGATTGTATTGAGGCTAATATAGTCACAGCAGATGAACCCATTTCAGAGATGCTTGCCAAATTCGGACTACCGATAGGCCTTATGCCTGACTCAATCAAGAGCTATTCACTTGCAGATGATGGGAAATTCAAGGTTGAGCTTGCTAAGCCCTGTTATGTCCAGTTCGATTACCTCGTCTACTATGACAAAACTATCACAGGAAAGGTGAGCTATGGGAAGATCACTGATTTGTCTGGTATTCAGGCCAAACAGTACTTCATATGGGTTGATGTTACCGGCATGGAAGTGGATCTCCCAGCCTCAGACTACATATACTTCAAGGTTGGCATAATTTCGAAGAAGATTGCAATTTCCTGGTTTGAAACTGTTCCAACCTGCAAGGATAAACTTGGGAAGGAGCCCTGTAACGAGGCCAAGGCTGCAGTCAGTCTGGTACGCCTCTCACCCTCTAAGGTCTCTGTTTGTTTCCATCATTTGGGTTTTTTATAATCCATTAATTATCAATAGAATTCAATAGTTGACCATAAAACGCCCTCCTTGACCTATTTGCCCGAAGCTCTTTATAATTATCCCCACATCCGTTTCTATTTGGTTTCATGATCACGGAAAATCCACTTTTTTTTACAAGGATTATGTTTCTTGGGTATTCCAAAAAATATTCGGTTCATGATTCATGGAAGAACTACCTGTTGTTATATGGATTATGTTTCTTGGGAATTCACAAAAATATTCGGGGTTTCTGAGGGCAAGCAGCCCCAATTGTTTTGGAATTCAATACTGGGACATCGGGACAAATAACAGGGTCATATCAGGGTCAACTATGTGCGAATTCTCAAGCGGCTGGTGCAGACCTTCCACGCCACGACGAAAACGTGGGTGCCTAAGTTACATTTGAGCCCCGAGCTTCGCCAGCTTTAAAAAACCGCCCTCTTCCTCAAGACTAGTGCCCTAGATGGTTGTTGTGAATTTATTTGATTTTCTGCACACAGAGATAGACTAGAGTTAGATTACGCACAAAGGAGAAAAATAAAAAAGGAAAAAGTATCTTAATGGAGCTTGTTGCCTTTGGCCGATAATATTTGAGATTGGTCAGATTTAGGGAGTCGTCATGAGACAGCAATTATCTTTTAAAGCAAGAGTATTGGATTGATGTCTGGTTGAATTGTACCGGCTACCAGTACAGAAAAGGGAAAACAAAGCGTGAAATTGCCACTCAATTTTTATCAGTGACTTTAGAACAAGAGGAATTTTAAAACGTTTGAATGGAAATTTCAGGAGATCTGAGTTTTCTGAGTAGACCAGGACAAATGCTTTAGAGCTGCTTCTTGTCAATGTTTTCTATGTGATCATTCTTACATATATGTCGTGGACTGAAGCAAACACAACTTCTACTTTTTGCCCCATTTAAACTAGCCTTTGGGTGCATACTGTAGCTACATCAATTGTATATATTTGGCAATAATAAGCATTTGACTATTTAGTATTTAGTCACCGGGGAGAGAGGAAACAGTTTAGGGATTGTGCTTTTCATCAACTTTGTTATATACTCAATAGATCCGAAAATAGAATATGAACATTAACTTGAGAATAACTAACACATCTACATAATAGACATCAAGGAATTAACACCAAGAATGGTAGAAAGCCCTTGAGGTAGGGTGACATCTTGAATTATTCCTTAAGGAATGAAAACACTTCTCAAACAATGATGCTTTCTACAATTATAATATTTTTCACAATGCATCATTACATTGCTTATATAGTATACTTTTTTATATAGTACTATCTATTTTCTAGGAACATTTTAGAGAAGGAACTTTCTTGTAGGTTGAACCTTCTAGTAAGTCATCTTACATTTATGGTTTTCACATTATTACATGGACCTTATTTACTAGAAATGGTCTCCATACATAACAATATACCACCTATCTATTATTATTCCTATCCCTARGTACCCCATATTATTCCCCTAGRTATACTACAGGGAGCTACACATGCAACTAGTAGGCAGCCCAAATCAACTAACCAAAATCTGCAATGGTAAAGGTGCCTGTCCTAAGTGAGTGCTTAGTGGATATTGTCTCTTTCTGAAAGCAAAGGCAATTGACTCTGTAATTGAAATACATATTCATTCGGTTCCAGGGCCGAAAGGATTGCAGAACACTTCTTAAATAGGCCACACGAAAGATGTTGATCGCTGGTAAAAAGTGTAAATCCATCCTATAGTCTATTACTCAATTAGAGAAGCCTGAATTAAAAAACCGAAGTTTTTTACAAGTAGGCAATTTTTTATTTTTATAATTTTCTTTTAAGCAGTCTTTTTTTCCTTATAATAATTATGTTATCACTCAGAATTGTCCTTTGAGGAATAAATCTCAAAGGGTTCCGAATGATCAGCTTAGGGAAGGTGCACCTATCTTTGGCACAATCTGCTTCACTTCTGGATTAGTGCTTGCTAATCCGAGGGGATGTCTCAAAGGTAATCTTGCTGAATGGAATCTTGGAATCTGCAAATCAGGGCTTCAAATCAGCGAGAACAACACATGGATCTGCAATTGAAGATTGCAGATTCTTCAAGTCTTTAAACTAATCTTCAAAATCAGTGATTACTAATCTTCAAAATCAGTGCTTGAAACCTGTGAAAGATTTGATTGTGTGGCATAAGTGATCAGTGCCAGTTATTTGGGTTTATATTGGGTGGTTGAGAGGATGAATGCTATCCTCTCCACTTGGGTTCAAATCCCACCYGTGACGTGTTCTTTYTTTGTGAGYTGATTGTTGATTGGGGCTCTTCGTGAGCCAATTGTTGGTGGGGCTGGCAAGGTACTGGCAATTTCATTCTCTCTTATGACCTTGAGGGTGGGATGAATTGTATTCCCTTGAGAGTGGGATGAATTGTATTCCAAGAAAAAAAAGTGAKCAGTGCCAAGTCTAAGCAGGCAATGAAGAAGGTTGTATAGAARAAATCCAGCAAGACAATCTCGAAATTGAATCTTGCCGATTAAAAGATCCTTAAACTGGATTGTTAATGCTAAGAGAGAAATCAGAGCATGAAGTGAATTATCAACAAAGAATCTTCATAAACCAGACAAGTAGACTTTGATAAATCATAGATTTTATTTTGTTTTATTTTTTTAAATTTATAACTGAAACTGGTGAAGTTATATTTGAATATAAAAAGCTGTAGCCTAGCTAAAAGCGCTGTTACATATACTGCATGTCCAGAAATTTTAAGCAGAGTTGACAGCTCATAGCAGGCTAGATACAAAATTTACATATGTCTTTGGGCAAAAATTCCTGGTACTTACTGCTGCTATATATTCTATAAAAGACTCCTAGTATACTAATAACAGTAAAAAAAACATAGTACTTAATAGAACACATGACAACTAGCAGCCTCATCCAAGCCAACATTTGATGGAACTGAGTCTTGCTTTCCTATCTCCATGTCTTCGACCTGTTGATGCACAGTGTCCTCTTCATTTAACTCCCCATGGGCTGAACAAACTGACATTCTTTGATTGAAAGCCCTTGACTGGGCTTCCTTACTTGGATTTGAAATTATGTTTCTCAGCATACTACATTCTGCCTCTAAAGTGGCTATTTGTTGTTTCTATTGAACTAATGTGCCCATAATTGATGCAAATTGGGAAACAGCCTGATGCTCATTATTGTGTACCTTTGTAGTCACTGAGAAGAGAGAGGTCCTCCGACTCCTAGTACATTGAATTCGCTCCTCATGATTCCAGAGCACCCTTCTTACTTCTTGAAGTTCCCTGAAATCCATTAGAATAGAACCAAAACCAGATCCGAAAACAAACAGAGTACCAGGATGTCGAACTAGGTCCAAAAGTAGACTGACTATCAAACAGATAAATTGCCTTTTTTCCCACCAAACTACCTTTAGAATTTTCCAAATTAGATTGAGAGCTTTAAAGCATAAAAACCCTGAACCCGCCAGAATGCCAAACCACCCAGAGATGCTGTCCTCACTGTCTAGAAATAGAAGAACTAAAAAGAAAATTCCAACCACGCTAGAAGAGTGAGCACCATATGCAAACTGGAAAATACTCATTATGATGTACATTGTAGAGGCATAGAGATAGAGTTCCTCCAGAGAGGCCTCCTAGACTAAAATTCACCTGGCCAAACAAGCACAAAACCACAGGATAAACGCCAGACCCACTTACTAGTCGATGGCCGATAAACTGGAGCCATGAATGAAATTCCATTGAATGCCAATCTCTCCACAAATCCATTATCCCACTGCGAAGATGATAAACACCATCCTTAACTTCAAATTCGTGCTTCGCCATGAAGTCGAGAATGCAAAGGGGTACACTAGTCTCATTGAATTGCTAGCCTTGCGTTGGAAGTGAGGCCCGTATGTGCATGACACAAGGAAATTCAATGCCATGTTTCTCACCTTTGGGCTCATTAAGAATTGATTAAGGTATAGTTTGATATCCAATGGTCCCATTGATCCTAATTACCTCCTTGTAACTTAGTGGCTTCATTTGCATATCTGTCTGCTTGTTGATTATTCTCCCTTACGACTTGATGGAATGAAACCTTTTGAAAGTTGTCGATCGCCCAATAAACTTGAGCTAGAATAGATGAAGGGTACAATAAGATGGGAGGGCTTTCAATATCATCTAACTAATAATTGCACTTGAGTCTACTACTATTTTTAATGATTGAATTCAGAGGTCAACTGCTAAATGCAATCCTTGAAGCAAGGCATATGCTATAGCTTGATTGTTAGAGGATTTCCTTAGGCCCCTCGCAAAGGTTGCTTCAGTTTTTCCTCCGGGATCAGTGATGATACCCCCTTCACCTGCCATCCCTGGATTGCCTTTTGAGGCGCCGTCAAAGAATAAAATGTGAGTGTGTTGTGAAAGTTTTCCAGATCTGAAAATCTGGAACACTCAATTGAAGCTGCCAGATTGATTTGGGTTTTGGATTAACAGATGATGAGAGAGGGCTGGAAGGCACTAACTGAAATTGATTAAGCCATTCTTTTTCATCCTCATTCAAGCATTGATTCCCATGGTTTTGCCTACCTTTAGATTTAATATATTCTGCTAATAATCCTTTAGCCTTTGCAGCTACAATGTTTGGATTTTCTAGTTCTTGCTTAAAGATCGCTTTATTGTGAGCTATCCAGATTTTCCAATACAAATACTTTGGCAGGGCTAACCACACTCTTTTGTACATTGGCTTGTCTTTTAGAGTTGTTCCCTTGTAGAGCCTACTCCAATGTGGATACTTTTCCATGAGTCTGTCTTTCTTAATCTATGGTGGCTTCCAACATAAGAAACTAGCCAAACTTGAGATGTGTAAACGCATTCAGAGAAGATATGTTGAATCGTTTATGCTTTGAAATGACAAAGGGCACATCGAGAGGGTCCGTAAATCCCCCTTTTTTGCAGATTTTCCACTGTCAAAATTTTCTCATGAACCATCATCCAACATAAAATATTGATTTTGGGGAGTCCATTGGAATGCCACACATGCCTCCATATCAGTGCTCGCTGAGGAAGAGACATTGCTTGTAGTTGATGATGAATATAGTTGCATTTGACATTGTAGTTAGATGACCCCCATCCTCTGCAAACAAGAAGCGAAATATTCCAGGGCGCACATCCTTTAAGAGAGATAATAAGATGAGAAACCAATGGGAGAAGATGAGGAGGGGAGTTGATATTCCACCTCAGCTAGTAGCCCAGATTGTCAGACCAAATAGAGATATCAAACAATGATTTTAAATTCTAAGTGTCCATCCAGGATTTCAAAGGAAGGAGATCATAATTGCTTTCGAGCGATTGTTTACCCATGATATTGTCGTGCCAAATATTGATGGCCTTCCATTGCCTGGGATCTTGGTGTGTTTGGATTGGACTATATGTGCAACGACTTTGATGAGTTTCCAAATGGATGATCCTTTTTTGGCTTCGAGAGGGTTATCCACACATTGCATGTGTTCTCCTCCAAATTAGTTTTTATGTACAATCTTTTTCCACCAATCCAATTGCCCTGTAATCATTCTCCAGATTAATTTGGCTCCTAGGGATAAATTCATTAGAGCTGGGTCCTTTATTCCTAGGCCACCACATTCTTTTAGAGCGCGAACCGTCTTCCAATTAATAAAATGAAATTTTTTTGTGTTCATCTTACCTCCTTGCCATAGAAATTTTCTTATCTCCTGAGCTAATAAATAACCTGCCGTATAAGGAGATCATCTACTCTACCAGGTCAAAACAACCACCCACCTGTTCTACCAGGTGAAGGATTCAAGGTAACCTCTCAATGCATGCACTAAGTGGGGAAGGCTATGGTTCAAACTTCATCCTTGCATCTTCATCACCTTCAAACTTCGCTTAAGGATCTCTCGTACGATGTACTGGGAAGGTGACAACAATGACCACAACATTGGGACAACCTCCGCTTGTGGGATGCTGAGAATCCCAGAATTTGCCCATGAAATCTGCAACTGAAAATCTGATTCAGGAGCAAGAGTTGTGCTGAAAATTGACCTTGGACTTGGACTGTTTTGGCCTTTAATTTCCAGAAACCAACATCTGATTCATGATTACATCATTACACATATCAGAGTTGATTTCTTGTTTGACTCTAACAACTCTGATTACGAATCTTTTGTCAAGTACACTTATTGACTCAAAGCAAACAACACTTAATCAAACCCCAACRCATGATAGATAGAAGACCGACTGTAACTTTAGGAAAAYACTTCAAAATGATAGAATGTATTCAAAGCTTAACCCTAACCTAATTGGCAAGACTCATGACCGATCTTSATACTCAAACGACCAGTGTAACCAGTGCTGCAATTGGTCGATCATATGAAACCAAACAGTATAATGAAAATGGCAGTAGAACCGGTCATGCAACTGACYGACTCAGTGAATATTTTTCATGTGTTTAACTGTCAAGCAACCCCATAAGGTTGCTGGCTGCAACTCAGATTCAGATAGCAACTCATATACCTTGCTCATGATGGAAGAAGCTAAAGATTTTAGACTGTACTGTGATACCCTTTCAAAAACATTTCCATCCATAGTTGGATTGGATCAACATAATTCCCTTCATCCAGACAACTATCAAGATCAAATGCAAGAATCATCATAGCAGGTAAAATAGTTACCAAATCATCAGATTGCGCTTCTGTTCGGAAAAAGCAGTTGCTATTATAATTCCTATATTGTCGATTTGTGCATAGTTGTCTGGGACAGGCCACTTCTTGAATAAACATTTTCACTAGCTTGGCACATAATTTCTCTTGCTGATTATGATCTTCATGGCTGATTTCCTAGCTATGATGAATCCACATATCAAACCCAAAACCATAGCTGAGAATAGTCAATAAATGAGAGTCTAAGCTTCATTCTTCTGCTTCATAACCGTCAAAACTAGTATCATAGATAGTATCATCATTCAAATTATGAGGTTCATGGGCTTCTTCATAAGCTTCCTCCTCTTCATCAGATGTGGAATCAAAATCATGAGGAATATTTGCAACAAATTCTAGGGCCTTATTAGCCTCTTCATCTCTAAAGCCTTAATTTGATTCTCTTTAAAATTCAGGGAAAGAGTAAAGCATACTATGATCATCCTCCTCACCATCAGAAAAATCATCATTCTTATTGGGGTCTTCTGAATAATCTCTGAAAGCTCGCTGGAAAGCATGCTGTTGCAATCCTACTTGTAGGGAAACACATCTTATACCATATCATGGCATCACTTTGCAGGGCCATCAGAAAAACTTCAACACATTATCATGCTCATCGTCAAAATTAACAACAAACTAATTAAAGGCCCTGAGATGCCACTTAATTAAAGCCTTAATTTGATTCTCTTTAAAATTCAGGGAAAGAGTAAAGCATACTATGATCATCCTCCTCACCATCAGAAAAATCATCATTCTTATTGGGGTCTCTGAATAATCTCTGAAAGCTTGCCGGAAAGCATGCTGTTGCAATCCTACTTGTAGGGAAACACATCTTATACCATATCATGGCATCACTTTGCAGGGCCATCAGAAAAACTTCAACACATTATCATGCTCATCGTCAAAATTAACAACAAACTAATTAAAGGCCCTGAGATGCCACTTAATTAAAGCCTTAATTTGATTCTCTTTAAAATTCAGGGAAAGAGTAAAGCATACTATGATCATCCTCCTCACCATCAGAAAAATCATCATTCTTATTGGGGTCTTCTGAATAATCTCTGAAAGCTCGCTGGAAAGCATGCTGTTGCAATCCTACTTGTAGGGAAACACATCTTATACCATATCATGGCATCACTTTGCAGGGCCATCAGAAAAACTTCAACACATTATCATGCTCATCGTCAAAATTAACAACAAACTAATTAAAGGCCCTGAGATGCCACTTAATTAAAATACCATAACCTTGAAATTTCAGAAGAGTATCATGCCGCAAGTTTCCATGAGGGAGTGAGTTAGGGTAACTAGGCATGTGAGTAAAGTCTAGTAGGGCATACAATCTGCCATCCTACATAGTTGAGCCATTGGTTCCAAGAATTGGATCCCTCAGGATGGAGTTGCCAGGTGAGAAGTATGATCATCAATTGTGGATCACTGATAATTCGTGTAGCCAATCTATTAATTAGGGAATTAGTCTTTGTTCCTCGACAACAGTGTTAAAGCTGTTATCACTTTGAATTGTCCTTTGAGGAATTTCTATGCAAGGGTTCTGAATGATCAGCTTAGGGAAGGTGTCATTGCCTTGTAACTGGCATATATCCTCTCACTTCTGGATTAGTGCTTGCTAATCTGAAGGGGGTGTCCCTAAGGGAATCTCTCTGAATGAAATCTTGGAATGTGCAGATTAGAGATTCAAATCAGTGAGAACAACATGCAGATTTACAGTTGAAGATTGTCTCTGTTACCAGATCTACCCCTCACTGGGGCTGGATCCATGGACCCCCAGATCTGATCCGATCTTGAAATGGATTTGGAGAGTGCTTAAACGGAGCCCCAAATTCCAAGATGCATACTAAAAAACAGAAACAGATCCTGCCCTGCTTGATCTTGGTTCCAGTGAAAGAGGTTTTTTATTAGCTCCCCACATTTTCTGGAAACCCTAAACCCCACGTTTTCTGTCTATAAGATGGACTCTCCTCCCATAAGAAAACAAACAAGATACAGCAATCTATTGCTTGGAAGTTGGATGTGGATGGTTGGATAGTGCCGTAGTGGATACCTTAATCTATTTCTTTGACTTTGGAGCTAGGAGTTGGGGCAACAACAATTGCTTCAAGACCTAGAGTTCATTACAACCTACAGGCAAGCCATTACTGTTAAATTGTCTTTTGATTAATAAATTATTAGCTCCTTTCTATCTGAGTTTGTTCTCTGTTCTTCTTGGTTCTACTTCTGTTACTGTTAGACTGTTATTAGTTTGTGTTGTTACTGTTAGACTGTTAGGTTACTGTTAGTGTTGTTATTGACTGTTAGCCTTTAGGCTAGTGTTAGTCTTTAGAGTGTTAGGCTTTAACCTTTGGGTTAGTGTTCACTGTTATTGTTAGACTGTTAGCCTTTAGCATTTAGGGCACAGTTCAGTGCTTAGTTCATAATAACTTCATATTTCAATATATAGTGAAACTACAGCCTACCCCTGTGAAAGCTACAGCCTAACTCAGCCTAGATTCTAGAGGGTTTGCAATTATTTTAGTGATTAAAATTAATATCCAACTTGGCTACTACCTTGAAGGGCCTTTTTGAAAAGGAGGGGGCAATGATATCTATAATTTGTTGATGAACTGACTACCGCAAACCACATTGGTTCTGCAGATAAATTAGAGAGCATTTGGGTCAACAGACTCATCCGTGTATTCATAATAGCCTGGAACTTCGCTATACCATCTTCTAAGTGAGTTTATCTATTATTGCTGGATGAATGCTCCTCTTCGTCTTACTGAAACCCATCTATCATTTTATACACTCTCATGTTGATTTTTCTCCTTTATAGAATGATTACATCTATAGGTTATTCATCAACTACTTAATATTGTCCTTTTATTCAAACCATTCACCTTCCGTATATCTTTGTACTTGCTCGGTTACCAAATTGATATGGACCCATCACTAGACAGTGGGAACAAATCAATTCTTGAGATGGACTCAAACGGTAGGAGAGACTGTGGCTGTCTTGTCCATGTGGAAGATGTATTTATCTGTGCATGCGCAATATGTAAACAACAGAGAATTGAGAAATAGAGCAATGGTATTCTATTACAACAAACTAAATTTATACAAAGATAATGTTATTGATTGAAAATTACAGCAGATGTGAACTTATGAAGCCTTTGGCATAACCTTTAGTAGATGCAAAGTTTCTCCAAGTGGCGGTGATGGAGGTGTACAGTACTAAGCATATCAGTCTCTGCATAAGCCTCTCTAGAACTCATTAACTCTGTTAGCAAGGATCAAAAACCTTTTAAATTTAGTTCAGATTTAATTATATAGTGAAAGCTATAGCCTACACCTTACAACCTAGTACCTACACCTGTGGAAGCTGTAGCAAAATTTCTCCAAGTGGTGGTGATGGAGGTGTACAATTCTAAGCACAACCTCTACATAAGCCTCTCTAGAACTCACTAACTCTGTTACGACGGATCAAAGGCCTTTTAACTTTAGTTCATATTTAATTATATAGTGAAAGCTATAGCCTACAACTTACAACCTAGTACCTACACCTGTGGAAACTGTAGCCTACACTTGTGAAAGCTACAGCCTAACTCAACCAAGACTCTAGAGCGTGTTTTGATTTACCTTGTACCATACTGCCTTCTCTTACAGATGTGTACGAAGACTCGAGATGTTTGCCATCATCAGCCATTAAAGAACAAAGCCTAAATTTGTTTAGCATTATATTTATTTGAATTTCTAATGCTCATCATTTTGATCATACCAGAGCCTGCCTTCATTATCTAGCAATGCTTTTACTATATAGTATTTTATTCACGTCGTAATAGCATTTGACAACAACATAATCCATATACTCATCTCCCAAAATTATGTCGAAATTCCATTTATGTGTCAGCACTCCACAACTAAGTCTTTGGCCAGAAAAATCTGTCATAATAAAGGTATAAAATTAGCAGTTAACTTGAACAGTAGAATTAATTATGTTATCGCACAAGTTGAAGGTTGGGAAAAGCCCGACCCAAACTACAATATGGCGACAACTAAGAGAACACCTACCCACTGTCACCTTAGATAAGTATTCCCGTCACTTTAGTGATGATGAAAATCACCACAAGGGGGGAATCCCGGGTGACCCTAGGGGGAAATGAGATGGAAAATGATATGATGAAATGAAAGCCCCTATAGGTCAAGTTACTAGATGGAAGAAAGCTTGAGGATGAGTCTCAAGAGTGGTTTAAGGTTGCCAAGTCCTTGGGTACCTGCTGAGAGTGTTTGTACCTGCCCGAGACACAAGGAAAACCAACTGTACGAAGTATATGTTAGGTGGACAAGCAAGTTAAGCTTGCTGTCCCTAATTGCAGCAGTAAACAAAGATATATATCAGCAAGAAAGAATAATAAGAGCTGCAAATAAAGTTGCTAAAAGTCTAGTTAAGGATGCAAGAGACAAGCGAGCAATAATGAGTTTAACTTAAGTATTGATGCATGAAACTTTAGCAACAAGATAAGGCTGTCATAAACAAGTACTGCAGAAATAATATCAGTTTTATGGCTGTAGCAAACAAGTTGTTACAACAAGGAAAATCAACCATCAAATCTTGCCATCAATCCACCCAAAAAGTGCGTTGAGACTAGTAGGGGATAGGGGCAAACTTTTAACAACTTTTGATGGTTGGTTTGTGAGTAATTAAGAGATTTGTTTTAGTGTTTCTGCAGCCCTAATGGATGTAGGTTAAATGTTATAACAATAGCAAGAAACAGTTAGCAAAATGAGATGCCCTAGTGGCTCAACCAAACATATAGAGCATAGAATTGATTCCAATTTAGACAATCTCAAAATCCTGAGTTTTCACGTTAACCAATGCAAGATTTTATTTCTCCAATGCAATTAGATTAGTGCCTTTAGCTATTGGATTATGGAGTCAATTAAAGAGTAAGCTAGCAATGCTATTTCCTTGGGGGTGTAAACCCTTTTACTCCCCAAGGCAAGCAAAGCTAACTAGGACCTGAAAACCCTTTTACTTCTCCTAGTAAAACCTTATGCAACAAATTATTCCAAGACAAAAATGATGGATATGGTGGTGTTGTAAACCCTTATACTCCCCAAGAAGTCTAGCAAATCTCACTTGTAACCAAGCAATGAAGCAACAATAAGATAGATTCCTTACCTAGTCCAAGAAACAACAAGATAAACCTTCTTTTACCAAGATAATCCACCACAAATGCAAGAGAATAGATCCAAAAGAGACAGCGCACTACTTCTTCCACCAATAGCCAAAAGAAACCATAACAAGAGCACAAGAGATAGAGATTGCCCAAAGAGGGCACAAATTTCAGCTAGGAGTCTTCTCACAATGGGAAAGCTATGATGAAAATGAGATACAAATGATCTCTATTTATACAAATTCTTTAAAACATAGTTTGTCCACATAACCTAGGGTAAAACACAAGATAAGGGGTCAACAACCCTTATCTTGCCCCTTCACAAAAATATTATTATTTAATTCATATTTTGCACATGGAAGAAACCCTAAAAACATGACATCACCCTCCTTTTGGGTAACTTTTGGCACTTTAGGTCAAGTCGTTGAGTTGAAGATGGGTGAGCTAGGCCTCCAAAGGCCAAGTGTCTTCGATCCAAGCCTCTCCTCCACGATCCATGGGTTCCTTCCTTCTAAAAGTGCCAAGTGTCATCAATCACCACCAAACCTTAGCCCTAGGGTGACGTCAAGCCTCAAAGGTGATGTTTTGGCCTTCTTAGACAAGTCGTTTGGGTGGTAGGGGCTAGGTGAGGTCCTCCATGGTGTCTTATAGGCCTCCAAAGGCATGTCTTCATCATTTGGCATGTGGGCCCTTGGCATCCAACTTGTGGGCTTCAAGCCCCATGGAAACCCTAGCTAGGCTTGTTCTTCCAAAACTGTCCACCAATTGGGTCATGCAAAAACCAATGGATACGCCCTCCAAGGATGTCAAGTCAAATGCATCATGATGAGTAAATCAAATCAATAAAAGAACCATCTAAGCAAATACATCCAAACCACCTCATCAAAATAAACCAATGCTCAAAGACTTTATGCAATTTGCCAAGTTAAGGTATGGGAGGGTTGACAAAACGACCTATTGTGTGAATCGTACCTCAAGTTTAGGGGTGTTTCCCGAGGGGACATCCTTCTAAGTCATGTGGATGAGGTGTCATGGATGAGGGGAAGACTTTTGGGCATGGGCTTCATGACATACAAGGGGTCGTAGTGTCTCATTTATGGGTGCCTTTGTAAAGGGTGTGCTGCACCTTCGTTTTCAATGCAACCTTTTTCCAAGCCCATTTATTGTCTTTTATTCTTTTAGGATGTTTCCAGGTTGAAGCCAAGGTGGGGCCTCTACCTAAGCATGAAAAAATGTGCCCACCTTGATTCTACCTTGGTCACATCATGCTTTTCCAAGTTGAAAACATGTGCGGGGCTTCTACCTAAGCAATAAAAAAGTGCCCACACATGCTCCATCCTGGTTGGCATTTTGTTATTATTTATTCTTTTACGGGTCCCATCAGTTTCTTATGAGAGACATTTCATTGTCCTTGGGATACCTGGGCGAGCATCTAGAAGGTTAATGATTGGATTTTATCTTTTGCTAGCTACAAGCCTCTGGGCCTTCAGCCGCTTCTTCCCATGAAATGAGGGACAACCCCTTCTTGGGTTAGTACCACCCAAAAATCCCAAAAGATAAGGAGATAAGGAGATGAAGTGTGGAAAGTGACAAGTATGGTCGGGAATGGCACGATGAATCGTTAGGAGGACCTCCCAGTAGCAAACCTATCCCTAAGGGTGACCCACTTACTAGGGCACAATGTCAACTACCAAAGTGAAACATGGCAAAGAGCATAATGTCCAAGCAAATGTCACATAATCAAAAGTAGTAATAGATGCAACAAACTCAAATGCCTCAAATATTGAAATGACACTCACCATAATACCTGACTTGTACCTCATGGAGCAAGATCCAATGTCTTCGAGAGGCCAACTGATGTGGTGGATACCGTCGTGATGAACCCGGAGTTGTGGTGGTGAGGTGGGTCTCTGTCTGTGCAAGTGGACACTGCTGGTCAAGCTGTTTCTCGGTACTCCATGTCTGCAACTTGAGGGCCTCGAGACATCATCTCCTTAGTTATCCTTAGAAGTTGGGGATAACAAATTATTTTATTTCTATTGCAATCCCGACAATTTTTTTACTTAAACAATTTTAAATTCCTTGAAAAAGAATTAAAACAATAGACATGGTTGCAATGAGTATAGCACAAGAATCCACCCTCAAGAAAGACCCTAGATCTATGTTATGGCAATATGTAGAAATCCTCAGAAAAACTCTCAGGGGTGGTTCGTACAAAAGAAAATTGGTGAATGCAAGAATGTACAAAATGGTTCATATGCTAGGGTGGAAGGTCATCTCATAGGGTGACTAATATAGGGGTGACAGTATGCCAAGGTCCTGATGTAAATTGCAAACCTAGACCAGGTTTGAATCTTGCAAAACTCCAATTCTATGCATATTAACAAGATGCTGCTAATAGGAGACATAGTAAGGGAAAGCTCCTTGTGCAAGGGTCTACATCCAAGCCTTCACTGCCATCTAGAGTCTAGACATGATGTTGCGACTAATAAAAGGCTTACTTCGGGACCTCTTGAAGAAACATTTAATATCTTGGGCAGAGATAATGTTGACAAGTTTTTAGCCCACTAAAACTTTTTTTTCCAAGTAAAACCTTGCAGGGAAATCCAAGTGAATCTTCCCCACATTTGTGGATGGCATCCCTAGTAAACCTGTTAGTGTAAACTAGTGCACCTAACCTAGGGGGATTCAAACTAGGCACCTGCTTGCATAGAACTAGCCAAATGCCCAACAAAATTGGTGGCAACCTGCTGAGCTAACCGCTTGGGCTATATTGTTGTATCTATGCAAATGGGCTAGCATTTAATTTGGTGTGCTCGACAACGAATGATTAAGGCAGTCAATGAAGCTTCAAAAGGGTACAAGAGCCCAAGAGCCCTAGCTACGAGAAAGTTCGTACACCATTGTTGCCATGAGAAAAACAATCTATGGAGAGACAATTACGATCAATTTGGGATACATGGGTGGAGATAAGGGTGTCCATTGTTTTTGATGGATGGAGAGACCAAAGAAACTGCTCTTTAATTAATGTCATTGTAATATGCCCCAAAGGGGCAATGTTTTTGAAGGATATTGATTGTAGTGGAATGGAGAAAGATGCCACATTTATTTCCGCAATTCTTATTGAAGCATTAAGAAATGTGGGGCCATAGAACGTTGTCCAAGTCATCATAGACAATGCACGAATTTGAGAGTTGCAGGGTTAATTGTGGAGTGTTGATAGGATCATATATTTTGGATTTCACATGCTATACATTTGCTAAAACTTTTGCTTTATGAGATTGGCGAGATTAATTAGACTAGATATATGTAGAAGTGAAGGAGATCCAAATGTTCATCACCAACCATTCTATGTCTCAGTGCATGTATTGGGGCCTCAAAGTTGGAGCTACTAAAGGTACTTATTTTTTAAACAATAATGATTTATATTATGCTTAATTTTAAATTTTATAAGATTTCCGATTTGACATTTGAATTTTCAAATATTGCATGTTGTTAAAACTCGTTTTGCATCCACACTCTAATCATAAAGAGGCTTGTGGAGGTGAGAAAGTGATTACAGTTGATGGTCATTGACCTTTTTTGGGAGTGCTGAAAGAATTCCACTTCTGATCATGTCAATCATTCTTGCCGATGAATGGTGGGACAAGGTGCAATACCTTCTCAAATTTACAGAGCCAACATTGACCATGATTAGGATGTTTAATGTAGATATGCCTTGCTTGGGGGAGGTCTATGAAAACAAAGGTAGTATGTTGGTTTTCTTGTTGATGATTCCTAGCTAGTTGTAGTGGACCTTTCCTCAATTTCATTTGATGTTGGTCCACCTATATATCCTCCTTCGGTGCTTCATCTATAGTTGTGTGATAGTTTGCTAGGACCCCTTTTTACTTTGGTCTCTCTATCCCAAATGTATCCTCTAGTGCTCTATTTTTAGATGAGGTTACGACCACCCCAAATGTGTAGCTTAGTGATTCTTCTTCATTTGGTGACACTTGGTTCAGTGACAACACTTTCCACTTGGATGTGCAATTGTTGGATGAAGATGATGACAATAATCCTACTTATTCGTTGTTTTGTCTTTTGCCTAAGTGGGATGTTGCTACCCATTGATGTTGCAGATTTTCTTGCAAGTCCTTCCACATAGTGGTCAAAGTCACCCCCACCATGGGCCCTTATTTCTGCTGGTCCTCTTCTTGATAAATACTAGTGGGATTCGTTGAAGACTCTTTGTAGCATGATCAATGCCAATGAAGACCATGAAGGTTTTCTCTGCAAGGGCTATGGATTTTGATGAACCTAGCTCAACATTATGGGGGGGTATTGTGATGATTTGATGTGATGCACACTGTGATGATTTGTGGATGCTATGCCTTTTCTATGGCCTCTCGTTTAGTTTAAGGGGGGTGTTAAGATTATGGTTAATCTTTACTTGAGGCCATGTGTTGACCCTCTATTTGATGTATTGGTGGATTTATTTGGCCTACAAATAAGTAATTAACTCACTTTATTGTATCTTTCTATATTTGACTAGGTCCACCTTGTCACCCTCTTGGGGCTAGCGCCCTAAACCCTAAAGGAGGTATATAAATAAAGGACACTCATTTGTAATTATTTCACTCAAGTTGTTTATTGATAAAAAAGCCCAAGGGCATCTTTCCTATAGAGTGTCTCTCTTGAGTACTTGTTTAGGTTATGCAACACTCTTTCTTGGTTATGTTTGACTTCTCTCTCAAACACACTTATTTATCTTGAATGCATTGTGTTACGGGTTTATCTCTCTTATGGTCATCATTGACTGATGATATAAATCTGCTATATTTTACTTCTCTGGCTTAGGGTTTGCTGAAGGGTTCACCATAGATCTACTATCTCATTGTGAATTCCAACATAAGATTCATCAAATGGATGTCAAAAGAGCCTTTCTGAATGACATTTTGCAAGAAGTGCATATACAACAACACCGGACATTGTGTGTAAGGTACCAAAAGATAAATTGCAGAGTAGAAATACTATTTTTATCACAGTTGTTAATAGAAAGAACAAAATAGAGAGCACAATGGCACAATTGATCCAAAAGATGATACCTTTATTATCTTGATAGCCAAGTTCACTTGCCTCTACGAGGGGGAAACCTCTAGCAAAGCAGAGCGCAATTACAAAATGATTCACAAGACAACTTTTCCATGCTTTCTACCCCTATTTATACTATTTCTATCTTCTAGAGAACATTCTAGAGGAAAAACTTTCTAGAGGTGGAACCTTCTAGTAAGTCTTCTTACATTAGACGTGTTCACATTATTACATAGGCCTTATTTACTAATGTCGACCTTTATTACATAGCGGAACATATTATTCTATCTACTTGAGGGTTAGGGAGGTAAGGACCCTAACATTGTGCAACAAGGGAAGGAGCATCTTGTATGTCAAGCTAAAAAGGCACTTTATCCTCTCAAGTAGGCTCCTAGATAAGATAAGATAAGATAATTTTATTAATGTTTGACAAATGACCACAAAAGCAGGACAATGGGACTAAAAGATACATCTAGTGTAAATCCTAGAGCCTTTTTATGCAAGAATTGATGATCACTTTGGAGCCAATTGGTTTTAGAAAAACCTATTACGTCCAAACTTATATGTCAAAACCAAAGGTATGGATGACATAGTGATTGTAAATTATATGTTGATGCTCACATCATTACAGAAACTTACACAGCAATGATTAAGGAGTTAAATCTTGAGTTGCATGAAGCCCTTGAAATGATAGATTTAGGATTGCTTTATTATTGTTTAGGAGTGGAGATATGCTAGAAAAATGATAGCATCTTTATGTCCTAGACTAAGTATGCATGAGAGAGTCTAAAGAAATTTAACTTGGTTGACTGTAAATCTGTAGCAACTCATATTGAAGTAGGTGAAGTTATGAGCTCATGAAGACTTCAAGCTATTGGATTCAAGATTGTATAGACAACTGGTAGGGAGTCTCATCTACCTTAACATTGCCATTCCGGTTTTAAGTTAAGTTGTTGGCATTATATTCTGGTTTTAAGGCTTTTCCCAAAGTTATTCATTGGATGGTGGCAAAAATAATATTAAAGTATGATAAAGGAACACTGCAATATATGCCCTAAAGAATGTGGACATGGATATCTTTAAGCTGATTGGTGTCACACAGATTCAGATTGGGCAGGTTGCATAGATGAATGAAGCCTACCATAGATTATTCATTCAGCATGGGATTGGGGGCAATTTTAGGAGGTACAAAAGCAATCAACCATTGCATTGCCCTTAGCAAAAGCATATTACAAAGCATCATTGAGTCTTGTGAAGCAATTTTACTTCCGGGGATTCTTGGTCATTTGAACCTATATTAAACTTAGGCTACTCCTTTCTTTTGTGATAATCGCTGTGTTACCCATCTCAAAAGCACTTCCGGGGATTCTTGGTGATTTTAACCTATATTAAACTTAGGCTACTCCTCTCTTTTGTGATAATCGCTGTGTTACCCATCTCAAAAGCATTTTGTGTTTCAGGCCAGGACCAAATACATTGATGTTCAGCACCACTACATTAGAGAGTAAGTATACACCAAGGAGATTACATTGATCTATCTCAGGTGTCAAGATCAACTCGGAAATATTTTGACTGAGGTAGTAATCAAGGACAAAGTTGAAAGCCCCAGGGAGGTGCTTGGTATGAAAGAAAATGAAATGGCCATTAAGGTGGATGTTTGAAATTAACGCCCATTTTGTATATTGGTTGCCATGCCAACATTTCCGACCATGTCAACATCTGCCATGTCTTTATGGTGAAGATAAAATTTGGGAAATTAGTTGAGTAGATTGAGTGCATATGATCTGGGTGAAATAAAATAGGCACAGTTTACATGAAGTGCAATTAATTAAGACAAGATTCTATATATGCACATTGCAAATTAGAAAGCATATGCATAGTGGTTAGATAAGATTAGATAGGATTAGATAAGGTTAGATTATATATGATTAGATCAGGCGAAATAAGACTAGATTATATAAAGTCTCATATTACATGTACATGGTATTATAAGGACGAAGACAATTTGGTTTCAAAATTCTTCATGGGTGTGCTCTTTATTTCTTTTTTCCCAAGTAAAACCTCATGAAGAAACCCCCGGGCATGTCCCCACATTTCGCAGATGGTACCCAGTGTGCTCTTTCTTTCATCTATTGCTAATTTGAAATTTAACTATAGGTTTTTCTTGGTGACATGGGCAACCACTATTAGGATGTTTGTGCCCTTAGGATGTAGGGCAGTTCCTGCATCACTGATACCTCCCCTCCAAAGTTACATGAATTGTGGGTGTGGATCAGAATCGACAGAAGATTTTGGTGCTGAAACTAGGAATCTGGAATTGACACCCTAAACCTAATTTTTTTTATAAATATATATTTAAATTTTATATCGAAAAAAAGAGAAGAAAGTTTTGCAAAAAACATAAAAGTTAGATATTCCACTGATTCAGATATCGTTATTCATACAGTGATGCTTCATAGCTCAACTTCATATGGTATACAACATACATCAATGATCTTCCCGATCTTTGTCACATACTTCCATAGGGGAGAATCAATAGGATATTTTTATTGTTGATCTTCTTCATGATCATCATTTCCTCTCCCTCCACCACTCCTCCCACCGCAAGTCTCACAGCCAGCTTGAGATGTACGTGAGGCCATTGGAAAATTCAAAAATTTGTTGGTGTATTGCTGCTAGTGCTGGTATAACAGACTGTTGATTGTGGTGTATTGCTGCTAATGCTCAATGCTGGTGTAACAGAGTTTGTAAACTGTGGTGTATTGCTGCCCACTTCTCAGTGCGGGACCATTGGTGTATTGTTGACAATTGCAGTATCTGATCTCTATTCTCTGCTGGTGTATTGCATCTAAATCTCTAACTTCTTTGCTGG
>JASDQU010011464.1:122110-142762 GCA_032191745.1 Picea mariana | reverse complement strand
CTCACATATGCAACCCTTATCCTCATACTCAATTGTTCTGAGTGCTCTTCTTATCTTAGTATTAAACTTGTTCTTTAACTTCACCTGCAATGTATGCCATTTTACTTTCTTTGGCAAAATCCACCCATACCTTTGGTCTTCTCCATTCCTCTGTAGCAGTTCCTCAAATATCTCTAGCTGTAACTCTATTTCAGCTAATCTCTTGTCAAATCTGTCTTGACTCAACTTTTCATGGCATTTCTTCGAACCTTTACTATGATTCTCAACAATCATAGTTTTCCCTCTTTCATGAGCTTCTCCTTGCTCATTATGATCTGCAACCAAGCCACCTCTACAAGCTGACTCTATCAACTTGTCCTTGAATACCATACTAAGCCCTTCCATGCTTAGTCTTCCTCTGGTATTCCTGTGGATTCCCTTTCCTGGAACCTTCACCTAAGCATCTTCTGCTTCTCTGGCTTCTACAAATATTTCTTCTCTCATGAGAACATTTCAGCTTGTCCTCTTTACTCCAACCTTCAGCTGGATATTATTAGGTTCACTGCCATCTTCATATCCTTCCTCACTGCTGCTACCTGAAATCAGTTATCTTGAATAAACTGAAACCAAAAAAGACCATTACCTGTCAACAAGAATCCATTACCTGCCAGATTTCACTAAATCTGATCCCTCAAGAACTTTGAAGTTCTTTACTATCACCTTCTGCAAATTTCTTCTCCAGTTCTACCAAATCTTTATTGAATTTGGTCATCAAGCTTGCAGTTCCTTGCAAAACTTCATTATAGACTCCCTAGTCTATCTTTACCAATTCTTCCCAATTGGTTCCTGGAATTGGCATTCCAGTTTATAACTCTTCTCTTTACAGATTCTTGACTGTCTTACTTTCACTGAGCTATAAAATCACCATAAATCCTCTTCACTGCCTCTATACTACAGTCTTCAATGTTCTTCTGCCAGAACAGTCATACTCCTTATCTCACAATGGAGTTTCTTCTCTGATGAGTCATTTCTTCCACAACTCTATCATTATCATAAATTGAAAAAAATAACATTTCAATTTACCTCAATCAAAATTTCAAATCCGAATTTGCTATAAGCTTCCTCATCACTAGGGAATAACCTTTACTCCAACTTCTACTCCATGCTCTGTCACTTTCATCAGCCTTCTTGCTTCTGTACCTGCAATCTTAAAATTACAGTCAGCGTATCATCTCTTTATGCCTTCAAGATCTTTGATCTTGTTCATCCATATACCAAATGGATCATCTTTTGTTTGCATACTGCTCTTTTCCTTATCTTTGACGATAGTCTTCTTCTAGGATCTTTCTTTTCCTGCTTCTCTGTATATTACACTCATCAATTCTTGTGCTAACCAAAACAAGCATTAGTTATGATAGCACCCATACTTTCATGAATATATAAAAGTAAATTCCTTCACAGAGAATAAAAGATACCTCCCACAGAGAGAAATTATTTCTCTGATACCACTTAATGCAGACACCACCTGCTATGTCGAAGCAGATCCCCGATTCCACAATTTACTGTTCCGGAATCTTTCTTGCATACGGTCTTCATCATTCTTTGACAGGGCTAAATTTGGATGTCTATCGCTATACTTGGTAGTTTGACTCTTTTGACAGGACTATTGCCGAATTTGATAAATTTAGCACCTTTTGTTTTTATTAGCACCCAAGGGAATAACTTTATGCAGGATGTAAACACCTTATGACCATACAATGTGACCATAAACCCAACGGAAATCAACTCAACAACGTTTTTATACTTACCATGATATTTTCATTCCCACTCGCCGATGGACGCGTGGCCTCAACGGAAATCACCAAAACGCTTTGAATTCGAACCTCCACCTTCCGCTTGTGATCTGGGCCGTCTATTCTTGGTTACTGGACTGTGCTTAGATCTCAATCACCCATTTCCTGGATGATTGACACTGTCAATTCGAAATCTCTTCGAATTCTATTCTACTTTCCACCATAAACCCCGATACATACAGAATGCAAATACCAATTCATTTCACTATTATTTTCGATTCCAGGGGTCTTTAAACGATATTGACAGATCGGATTTATTCTATCCACGAGAGTAGAAGTATTATAATCATACACAGATGAAATATGGTTTCACACGCATGAGAATGTTGCCAGAATGGACAGGAACTTTTATTGATGAATTTGCTTTCTCTCCTCTGCAACTATTATGTGCCCTCTCATCTCCCTGACATACCCTACTCGCCCTGGATGCTCCTCTACTAAAATCGATGGATCCCATTCATTAAATCAATAAGAAGACTATTATCAYATCGATCAGAAAAAGAAAAGATTTATCATCCTATGCATTCCGACTTTATTCAAACCATGACTGGTTGTAATCTGTAAACAATTCTCACATTTAAATTACTGTAATACTGAGATTGAATTCAACAGAGGTATAAAACCTTCTTTACAAACTTGAATTCGCCCATAGATAGTTTACAAAACAGAGATGTATCTTTGCGCATGCTCCTGGAATTAGATTTCGAGCTTCTCCTTTTCATCCACATTTAAGCTTCTTCCTCGAGCTCTGTGAGCTAACCCTCATCTAGGCTAAACTAATTTAAACCAGGTTCAGCTATCTAATCATCAACCAAAACTTGTATTTATATTACAGTGGGTTTCTGTTCCCAGATCCTATGATTAAGGAACAGAGTCCTTAACAAACTCAACTGACCCCTACGAGTCATCAGTGACTCACTATTCATTAACAAACCCTATCTTATCTTTTACAAGTGGAAAGGATCTAGAATCCTTGTTCATTATTCAAATTTTCCACAAAATAATAAATTATACAAGTGTGAGACCCTAGGTCTCTTTGAATTTTCTCAACTTTGGTGAAGTCATGGGTGACTTCATTTTCATGAGCTTATGCTCCTGCATCAGATAGTCTTTAATATATATGAAGTATCAATCAAAGATTACACGTATCAGTTTCCTTGTTGTATTGTCTCAAGTAGGTGCTTTTCTTTTCTTTGGTTATACTTTATTATTGGTTGTTTAGCTAGGACCATCTGATTGGCGATGATCTGTGAAAGGGGGAACTTGTCCTTTTCCTATTATCCTTTCCCTTTCAAAACCCCAGGTTATCGGGGGTGTCTCCCCTGGGCCTAGCCTCCATAAAGAGAAAGAACCTACCCATCGTGGTGACATTGGGTGGGATAGGTTCCTGTTACGCCAATTCGGCCCTCTACCTTATAGATTTTTCTCCTAGATACAAACTGTGTGATAACATTTTGGTGCTGTTGTCGGGGAACACTGAGTCAATTCTCCTCAAATGACAAATCTTTTCGGTAAGCCTTGCCTCTAGAATTTTATCTAACAAGATTACCCGACGACTCCACTAGGGTGTTTTCCCTTATCCTTTAATAGTTTTAGGAAAATTATCTGGTGACTCCACTAATTTTTTCATGGTGCCACCTTACTCTCAAAATCTGTGACATTTCCAAGTTATGGGATCATGGCACACTGGGAACAAATGTATTCGAGTATTGATTTAAGAAGTTTTCAAGGATACCCAAATTACTTTGATACAAAATGGATAAACAACTCTCCAACATTTTTGGACCTCGAAACTCCTCACATCGTAAATTTTTTGAAGTATTTGAGCGAGATAAAGTTGGGAGGAGAGGATGCTCTTATAAAATTATTCATACTCACTCTGCCATCCTACTTGCAGGATCGGTTTAAGATTTTTTGCGAAGACAGGGGTATATCATCTTTCATACACCTCATCAGTAGGTTCATTGACCTTACCAAACCATGCTGCCAAATGTATGAATATGCCCTTCATACTCTCACAATAGCCTTGGAAGATGGGGGATTCACTATTGAGATTGTGGTAGATATCATAAATTCTTATCATGTTCAAAATCAAGAACCCTCTAATGTGAAAAAAGAGATCCATGAAGAACATTGTCAACCCCTTGAAAAGGAGCAGGATTTTTCCCATGATTCAATAGAGTGTTGTGAAGACATGACTAAAAAGGTGAATTGTGAGGATGAAGCACCAGTAACTGCTCCTCAGCCCGATGAAGCCCTCCAAGATCCTATCCCTCCTGCACAAGATGAAGAGAATGAGGTAAGTCATTTTCCTTTCCAAGTTTTTGATGATACCTTGTTCTATGACTCAGAGAGTGAAGAGGAAATGGAACCCTTGGACAATCTTGATCCTCTATGTCTCAAGACTAAAGATGTGGAGGCAGATCTTCCTCTTGATGAAATTATTCAAACACTTGAAGCTCTTGCACAAGAAGGATTAAACAAGGTGAGTTATTTCAAAACTTTCAGTGGTTCTTTATTTTATGATGTAGAGAGCAAAGAAGTATCAGATGTTTTAACCCCTTCATGTTATGATAATGACTTTGTTGATAATTTTGATGAATTCATACATGTCAAGAAACATGGATGGGATATGATCAGATATGATGGTAATCCCATGTATGACATTGATGATCCTCTCCAAAGGTTGCCTTTGCATTTATCACATGAAGTTACTAATAATTTTGACATCTGGCAACAAGAACCTGACCTTATTCAGACACCTAGGGATGACCTAATGCTATGCTCTCCAATTAATTTTCAGTTATACCTTGAGGACTTTGATGACTATCTATTTGAGCACTTAGATTTATCCTATGAAGAAAGTTATCAACCAACGTTATTCTCAGATATTGATAAAAATGAGGAAGTTACTTCCCTAAAGCAAGATACTTGTGATAAGATTTTCCACCCCCCCTTTGATCACTTTACCTCCCTATGTCACTGAAGGTGTGGTTTGGAAACATGTCCCTTATCCCAAGTCTCTTGTAAGGAAAAACATCATTTTGGATTTTAGGGGAAAGTTGATTACCTCAAGAAGAAGCCTATTATCATAGTTTTCCAACCTCCCCTTTAGGAATGGTCAGTCATCCTTTCAATTTTTGCTAATCCCTCCTTAGGCCTCAAGTTGTGAAGACATCCAAGGTAGCCATTATTCAAATTCCTCGATTCAGTCTCCTAAACCTTTGACTTTTCACTTTTCATGATCCATTCCTGAGATGGATTGAGCACTCTCCTCAGAGTATGTATTGGGATCACTTTTTCTCTCCCACCCGCCTCCATGAGTTAGACTTTGAGATTTCCAATGATATGATATATATTCTAACCCATGACATTTTTGTGCTTTATTTATCACTATTTTGGTTTATGATGAAGCACAAAGGCATGTATTGAGGAACGTTGCTGGATTGGTTTCACTAGTTGTTTGACTACACCCAACATTCCAGCCAACAGGTAAGTACATGTAAGAAGTTTTCTTTTAGCTTCTTACTCATTGATTGCTTTATTTTAGTATATATATCTATGTATGTTGGGGTGGAATTACAGCCCCATTTTTGTTACTAATGCCCTTATCGAGATTGACTAGGTTTGTAGGTTATGCCAGAGATGTTGAGGTTCTCATGCGCTCTATGGTGAGCACATGTCCCCGAGTTGGAGCCAGATGTTATCCTCTCTTTTTAGGCATAACTAGGAGATCATGTCTCGAGGCCCATAGGTCCTAGACATGGAGTACCGAGAGCAGGATTGACCTGAGCATGGCCCTAGGGGGGGCATCCTTTTCTTCATCCATCAGCTTTATCCTGTTAGCAACAACAACATCCATCATCATCGGCTTGGTCTTGTATCATAAGAGGTTCTTGCTCCATGAGGTAATTGGTCCGAGTATCATGGTATGTGTCACTTTTGATCATTAAAACCTTTAAATATATGCATCTGATTCCTTTTATCTCTAACAATTGCTTGGATCCTACATTTAACCACTTCACCGTGCTTAGGGGAATTGACAGGGTGCCCTAGCAAGCCTGTGCCCATAGGTCTTGGTTTGCCACTGGGGGAATTTTTGAAAATCCATCATCCACTCCCATCATAGCACCACTGTTTCATCTTATCTCCCACTCATTTATCCCATTCCTCTTGTCCAGGAATTGGGTTGACCTATTTGCAGGATTGCACCTTATCTCATGGGAAGAAGGGGCTAAAGGCCCAGAAGGTAAAAGCTACTGGTAAAAGACAAAAAACTAGAAATAAAACCTCGATATGCTTCACCCAGGGATCCCCGAGAAGGCAATAAAAAGCCTCTCAGCAAGAAACAAGAGGGACCCGAAAAATAACAAAACAAGACCTAGTCAGAGGATAGGGGGTCTCATCACGAGCCAGCCTATTAAGTCCATGGGTACCTAATAGTATGACATTGCCACCATCTGGTTACCACACCAGGGAAGTGACCTTTGGTTGCATGGCCAAGGGAAAGGGGGTCTCATCATGAGCCAACCTTCTCATATCTGTGAAAGTACTTGTGGGTAATGCTGTCAGCTCTGGTCACCATGCTAAGGCAGTTTCCCCTGGTTAGTTCTTGAACAAAAAAAGAAAATAAAAGAATAAAACAAGAATAAAGAGAATAGAGGCAAGAATGGGCTTGGAAAAAATGCATCCATGACAGGTACAACTCGCCTTCTACAAAGGCACCCATAGGTAACACTTAAGCATCCTTGGCCCTCACTGCACCCACATGTTTGGACATCCCCTAGCCACATCACCTCACTTACATGGCTTGGATGAGATCTTTCTGGAAACTTTCCTTTTCTTGTGGACACTAGCCCAATAGGACTCCTTGACCTTTTCTCCAATCCTGTATTGTTGGTTTTTGTAATGTCTTTGAGCTATTGACTGATGTATTAGGGGTTTTATGCATATGTTTAATAATATTGATGATGAGGTTTGATTGACATTGCTATGATCCTTGTGACTGATGAGCCCATGGAGGGCGTATCTTTTGATGTGCAGGACCATGCCTGACGGACAAGTACCATTTGGATTGGTACACATGGGGATATGACCAGTTCAGACTTCCATGGGGCTGAAGAGACCACCAGATGGATGTTGAGACCCCATCAAGGGGAAAGGACAGGAAAGAGCTTGATCAAGGGTTTTGCACTTGAAAGGAAGAGGACATCCCACCAGAGACACTCCAACAGGACTAAACCTAGGGGGAATGAGCCCTGTTCAGTGGAACGCTAGCCTTGGAAGGCTTAGGACATCCCCATATTCACCATGACGTCATCCAGATTCATGGACACTTTTGGAGGAAGACTGGGCAACAATGGCATGTGTGGCATGCTGGAGAGGTCCCTGGGGAGCTAACATTTTGATCCTGGATGTCTCATTTTCCCTAGAAAGGGATAGCATCTCCCTTGAAGGGGATTTTACTCTCTTTGCATCTCAATTAGGGTTTTAATTTGACAATTTAATGTAAAAACAATATTATTTTGGTATTATGGCCTTGTTAGCCTTTTTATGACATGGCCTTGTTAGCCTTTTTATGACCTAAAAAGTAAAATTAGGTCATTGATACACTATATATTGAGGGTTTTGACTTTCATTTTATCATCAAATTCACTCACTCATAGTGAGGTTTGATTTTAGCACCCTATTGGGGTTTTTGGCTGAGCTAAGTGATGCGCACTTGTTGAAGGAAGGGATTTTTTGGCATTTATGGTGTTTCTCTTGAAGGAAGGTGTTACAACTAGGGTTTGCATGGTTATTTATTCATGAATTGTAAGTGTTTATTCTGCAAAACTTCTTATTGAATGGTTGTAGTTTAAATTTCTTGCATATTTCTTATAAATTTTCTGAATCAAAATACTAGGCGACAAGCACACAAGTAGGTTCTTGTATCATGTCCTCTGATAGAGAAACCTTCATCCATTGAAAGAGAAGAAGAGAGCCTAGTCATAGATACACTCTTTGTTTCTCTTTCCCTTTGTGGTATTTGTACCCTTTAGAATTAAAGAGGAGGAAGACATCCCATGCCTAGGTTATCTACACTTAGGGCCATTTTCCTTTAGGGTTTGATGAAAGAGCCTTGTTTTAGCAACACTCTCCCTCATTAAGCTTTCTTGTCTTGATTTTGTGCTTCATCTGAGCTAGCCGTTTGCTGGGAAGGAGGAGAGAGCATGAGGCCTTGCTTTTGCAACACCAGAGTGAGCCTCTTTCCCCTAGGGTTCTGTCTTTGAGGCCCTGCTTTAGTAGCGCATTGAAACTTTTCCCTCTAGTCCTTTGAAATCTTGTCTCCTTCAACCTGTGTGTCCTTCACTTATTGACTCCATTCTACCCTAAGACACTGATCCCAAGAACTCCAACATTGAAGTAGAATTGGATCTAAACACTCTCAAACCTTTTGAAATTGAAACCCTAACTACACTAACCCTAGCCTAGACTAACCTAGTAACCCTAAATTGCTGACGTCATCATTGAATATTTCATCTTTATTACAACAACGTTTTGTCTTTTGAGTAATCGAATGATAGTTGAAGGAATTAATTGAGTTAAGAAGTTGTTTGTTATATTTAATGTTGTATCATTCTAGTATTTATTGATGAAGTGATACATTTATCATTGCTATTTTGTAAGCATTGACTTCGTCAACATTTACTTCTAAATTGCTCATATTGAATACCAGATAGTCTTTAATATATATGAAGTACTAATCAAAGATTGCACGCATCAGTTTTCTTGTTGTATTGTCTCAAAAAGGTTCTTTTCTTTTCTTTGGTTATACTTTATTATTGGATGTTTAGCCGGGACCATCTAATTGGCGGTGATTTGTGAAAGGGGGAACTTGTCCTTGTCCTATTATCCTTTCCCTTTCAAAACCCCAGGTTACCGGGGACGTCTCCCTTGGGCCTAGCCTCCCTAAAGAGAAATAACCTACCCATCATGGTGACATTGGGTGGGACAGGTTCTTGTTACGCGAGTTTGGCCCTCTACCTTATAGCTTTTTCTCCTAGCTACAAACTATGCGATAACACACTTCAATCATGGGGTATTTATATTCAACTTTCTTGTTGTCCAAGGATGCATAAATCCTTGGCATGTTTCTTCCCACATCTTCCACTATTTTAGCCTTCTGAATGTTGTGGACAATCCTCATTCTTTCCCCTTTGTGAGGGAAGTCCCGATATAATTGATTTCCCTCACATACCCAACATTGTATTGGTTGCTTCCTTAGCCTTTTTCTAAACAAATTTGCATTCTTATGCTCATTTTGGGTTGAATGACCTTGCTTATTTACTTGGGAATTATTATTGAAAAAGGGTGGCTTAAAACCTTTCTTCCTTTGATCCTTTTTACCCTTCATCTTGTCWTTCCAAGCCTTTTGTAACACTGACCTTCCTTTTCTTTTCTCATAAAGATGTCTCTCTCTCCTTATGGCTTCCTCCAAAGTTTTGGGGTTATCATATTGAATATTKTCACTATAGAAGGATGGTAACCCACTTAGAAAGCTTTGTATTTTGACCTTCTCATCCTTGGTGAAATCAACATACTTAAAAAATTCAAAGAACCTCTTCTCATATTCCTCCATTTTCATGGTTCCCAACTTGAGTTCAAATAACTCTTTCATCTTTCTTTCATATTAACGCTCGAATAAATATTTCTCTTGGAAATATCCTTTGAACTACCTTCATTATATCCTCTTCTCATCAAGGTTTTTGGCTTGCTTGAGATGATTCCACCGCATGGATTCCTTTCCTTCCAAGTGGTAGGTGGAAATTATAGCTTCTATCCGGGAGGGGTAGTCATGTAGATGCAAATATTTCTTCATTTCCAACAGCTAAGTCTATTATCGTGAAAAATGTAGGTTGGTAAAATCCTGACCAAATCCATGAGATGATGATAATGATGGGAGAGTTTACACACTGTCACCTTAGATAAACCCTCCCTCTCTTTTGTGAAGAAAAAATCCAACACAAGGGGGAATCCCAGGTGACCCTAGAGGGGAAATGAGATGGAACGTGATAATTATGAATATATTCCCCTATAGTTCAAGTTGCTAAGTGGAGAGTGGCTTGAATATGATATTTAGAGGTGGTTTATGGTTTCCAAGTGTTTGAGTTCCCACGAAAGATGGTTGTACTTGCCCAAGACACAAGAAAAGACAAGATACAAACTAGAAAATCCAATGGACAAGAAAGTTAAGCTTGTTGTCCCTATTTGTAGAAGTCAACAAAAATATACATTAGAAGTTAAAATAGCTAGTTATTTCATATTTAACGATCAAAATTGTCAAATAATTATCGGACAATGAAGTGCTAAAATAGTAGTTAACTTTTCAGTACTTAAGCATGAACTTTGACGGTAAATTACGTCTTCCAAATGAAGTTATCATAAAATTGTTAGGGATGCCTTATGTCCGTAGAAAACAATTGCTACAAAAATAAGTTCCAACCATAAAAATCAACAAGTAAACCATAAAAAAGATATCCCATAACCAGTAGAACAATAATGTAGGTTTAGAAGTCAATTTTCATGGTTGAAAAGTGAGTAAATGATGAAAGAAAGTGAAATTTGTTGTAGCCCTAATGGATGTAGCATTAACTTTATTTCATAAATGAAATCCTTGGCTAAAATAGAACACCCTTAGGGCACATGAAATATTATAACATGTAGAAAATATTCCAACTTAAACAATTTTGATATGTCATAATTCTACGTATCCCAATGAAATGATTTTACTTCTCCAATGCAAGAGATTAGTGCCATTAACTATTAGGTTATGGATTCTTTTAAAATTAAAGGGCTATTTTTTCTACTTCCTTGGGGGTGTAAGCCCTTTTACGCCCCAATTCAAGAAAGACTAGCTAAGGAAAACCCTAGGAGGGTGTAAACCCTTCTACCCCTCCTAGTATTCCTTTATGCAACAAATTATTCAAAGAAAAATATGATGGGATTAGTGGGGTTGTATTCCCTTATACTCCCCAAAATATTATCAAATTAACCTTGTTACCAAGAAGAGAAGAAATATCATGAAATATTCCTTACCTAGTCTAAGAATTAACAAGATAAACTCCCTTTAACCAAGAAAATACACCACAAAAGAAAGGAATAACCTCCAAGAAATATAGCACCTTAATTCTTAATCCAATATCCAAATAAAACCAAAGAAAGAGGTAGTATCAAGAGATATAGACAAAATTTCCCAAGTAGGGCACAAATTTCATCCAAGAATCCTCTCCAAGATGGGAGAGTTGTGATTTAAAAATGAAATGAAATGATCTCTATTTATAAAAATACTACTACAAGTGTTTGTCAACTTAATTTTAGGGTAAACCAAAAAGTAAGGGGACAACAGCACTTACTTTTCCCATTTACAATATAAATTTCAAATTTAACCCTAAAATGCACATAAGAGTTCCCCCAAGAAGAATGGTGTATCCCCTTTAGGGCAATGTTTTGGTACCTTTAGAAAATTGTTGATCTTGGAGATGAAAAATTGGCCCTCCAAAGGCCTCCCTATCAAGTGATAGGATCTTCAAGGTTCCCCTCTCCATCCAAATATGCCAAGTTTCAAGCAACAAAACCACCACCACAATCCCTAGCCCTAGGGTGACATCAACCTCCTCAAAAGTAGTGTTTTATCCTCAAGATAAAATCATTGGGATGGCTAATGGATGAGTTATATCCTGGATGAGTTATATCCTCCATGGTATCTCCTCAGGCCTCCAAAGTCTAACATCATCGTCCAGTGTGTGGGACATGGTATCCAACCTGTGGGCTTCAAGCCCTAAAGAAGCCCAAGCTAGGCTTGTTCTTCCAAATTTTTCCACCAACTAGGTCCTGCAAAAACAATGAATGCGCCCTCCAAGGATCTCAAGTTAAATGCATCATGATAAGTAAATAAAATCAATAAAATATCTATATAAGCATGTACATCCAAACTATCTCATCAAAATAAACAAGTGCTCAAATACACTATGCAATTTTCCAAGTTTAGGCATGGGAGGGTTGAAAAAATGACCTATTTGGTGAATCGTACCTAAAGTTTAGGAGTGTTTCCCAAGTGGAACCCTCTCTAGGACATGTGTACAAAGTGACATGGATGGGGGAAAGACTCTTGGGCATGGGGTTTATGACATACAAGGGACTGGAGTATCTCATTGATGGGTGCCTTTGTAGATGGTGTGCTACACCTTTGTTTTTAATGCAACCTTTTTCCAAGCCCATTTATTTCCTTTTGTTCTTTTTTGATGTTTCCAAGTTGAAGAAAAGGTGGGGCTTCTACCTAAGCATGAAAAACAATGCCCACCTTAACTCTACCTTGGTCATATTTTTCACTAGTTTTTTTTTAGGGATTGTCCTCGAGATCCTTGGAAGAGCATCTATAAGGTTCATGATTGGATTTTATCTTTTTCTAGCTACAAGCCTCTGGGACTTCAAGCCCTTCTTCCCATGAAATGAGTAACAATCCCTTCTTGGGTCACGACACCCAAAAATCCCAAAAGGTAAGGAGATGAGGGGATAAAGTGTGGAAAGTGAAAAGTATGGTCAGGAATGACATGATGAATCATTAAGAGGATCTCCCAATATCAAACCTATCCGTAAGGGTGACCCACTTACTAGGGAACAATGTTAACCACCAAAGTGAAATAGGGCATAGAGCATAATGTCCAGGCAGACATTACATAATCAAAGGAATTTTAAAATGCACAAACTCAAATGCATCAAATATTGAAATAACACTCACCATAATACATGGCTTGTATCTCATGGAGAAAAACCTAATGTCTTCTGGAAGCCAGCTGATGTGGTGGATACCCTCATGATGAACTTGGAATTATGGTGGTGAGGTGGGTCTCTATCTGTGCAAGTGGAAACTGTTGGTCATGATATCTCTCGGTACTCCATGTTTGCAACTTAAGGGCCTTGAGACATCATCTCTTTAGTTATCCATAGGATTCGGGGATAACACGGCCTCTACCTCTTCTCCTTTCCTATGCTCACCATTGAAATTTGGTGGCTTAATCTTCTTGAGCTCAACTTGCAATATGTCTACCTCAATCCTTCTCCTTTACCTTCAAATATGAGACACACTTGGGCTGCTCTCTGGCCCTAAACTTGCACGAGTTATTCTAGTGTAATGCTTTAGAGAATGATGGATCCTTCTCATGCTTTTTGACTACCTATTGTTTCCATGATCATCCCTTTTTCTATGGGATCTTGATGCTTACACTTGTCTAGCACTAGCTTCTTTCTTGGTTCCAAAGTCATTTTTAACTTGATTGTGAAACATATTCAAACTTTTAATTATCTCTTCCTGAGCCTTCATAATCCTTTCATTATCATCTCTATAGCTTTGCACTTCCCTATGCATGCTTCTCATAGTGGCATGCTCCTGCTTATCTCTTCTTCCATTTGAATCGGTCTCAACATTCCTCACGCTGAAATGCATACCTATAATTTCTTCCTCATTACTTTAAGATCTCTGATCATCTACCATAACTATGATTCTCATATAAGAACCAAAGTTGCTTTCCTATGCCTCTAATTGTGCAAGACATGTGCATGTAATAATTACTATTAGACATGCATAGCCTACAACATTTCATCATATAGAATACATGTCATTTATTCATGAATTCATGAAGTACAAATTGCACCAATTAAATTTTTTATTCCATTGATGCATTCCTCTCTCAAAAAACTTTCCAATGACTGTACCCATTCCTCAAACTAAATTCTAAGTGAAAAATTACAACATCTACATGTTGCAATTTTCCACTCTTTTGCTGCTCTAGAAATCCATTTATTAAAATATGGAAGATATTGTTCCTAAAATAAAACTTATAGGTTGACATATGTCTTCTACACATCAATACCTTTCCAATGACTATTAGTTTTCTCAAATCTGAGCTTCAAGCTGAAAGTTATGGTCTAAAGAAGTTTAGGTTGTTTTACCCAATTTACCCCTACATGCTACAAGTGCCTTATTTCTCTTCCTGTGCATTTTCAGGTTCCCATAACTAAAATTTTACTACACCACTGGCTTCTATGGGTCATAATCCTTCCATCGACTACTCATATTCCCGAAACAAACTTCTTAGCATGGATTTATGCCCTCTGGAAGTAAAACTAGTGCCAAAATTTTACCCTCACTGTTTTGGTTGTTACTTCCTCATACAAGCTTCGTTTTGTGAACTATTTATCTTGTTGGGTATCTCTCTCTGAGTTATTTTATTTGATCTATAGAAACATAGTATGCCTTGGTACATGCTTTTCTTGTATGTTTTTACTTTCTACAAACGTTGTTTAGGGCCTTAAAAATTCCCCCCAAGTTAATGACCTTAAAAATTTTGAAACAAAATACAGAAAATTTCATACAAAATTCATTGTTTTACTACTATATCAGGCCTTTAAATATCATTCATTGATCTCAAATTAGTAGAAACAATGAGAATTTATTTGACTCTATTAGCCATTAACAATCAACACTTTCCTTTAGACGTGCGCTACACTTTCCATGATCTGTCGATGCGACCGTCGGCCATCGACCCAACTCTCTAACACCCAATTTGCACATACCTCTAAATCAGCCAATTCAACTGTCGGTCGTTGAGGATATTCATTGGAGAATGGAAATCGTCACTGATTTTTCTAATGCCTGGGAATCATTCATCAACATTCGGCGATCCTCGATGACTGTCAAAAACACTTTCCCAAGTTGGCCGACCTAACCATCAACCATCGACCACTTTTGTAATTGGATGACGTGGTAACTTATGACATGGAATGACATGTGGATGTTGACATGGTATGACACTTCATCACCCTCTTTTCTCCATCAACCATTGTTATATTCTCTTGGATTACCCGAACGCTTTTCTAAATCGGCCGACACCCAACCATTGGCCTATCGGTCATCGATGAATTCTCTTGTTTGATTCGAAATACTTCACTGATTTTGGTCGACCTTCAACCACCAGCCCATCAGCCGTTAATGATGTTTGTTTCTCATTTGAGACATGTCGTCGAATTGGATGACGCCCGATCACTGACCATCAACCATCCACGATTGAAAACACTTCGGTGGATTCGACCAACCCTTGAATGACGGTTAAAGATTTCTTATGGTCAAATTTTTTTTTTCTCCATTTTGACTAACCCGACCATCGATCGTCGATGATTTCTCTTGGTGAACTTTAAAACTTAGCAAAATTTTGACCTTTCTTTGATTGATCTAGACCATTTATCTATCATCAAGGATGATCTTGGCCATTTATTGTATCAACTTCACCTAACTCTATCGATGCTCGTTCATCAGTCGTCGACCATCGATGTTTTCTCTTGGTGAATTTCCAACACTTTTCCAAACTCGCCAATCTAGCCATTGGGCGTCGACAGATTCTATTGTTAAGCCTCACACTTAGAAAATTTTGACAAAAACATAGGTGAATCTAGGCCATTGATCTAATCTATTTTCTAAATTTCCAAAAACAAATCCTAGTCGTTTATTTTCTCAACCTTACAATGACCGATACCTTATGGATTTTTAAATTTATCATGACAAATCTCAACCATCAATCTCAAGGCCAAAAGAGATCTCGGTCATCGATTCACCAAACTTCCTGTAACTCTACGACAATCATTAAAACACAAATTTCGACCATTCCAAGTCTAATTTCGATCTGTAACTTTACCACTTGGATCCATTAACCCTATTAAACAGTCTAGACTCATTCAAACTCTAAGTTTTCTCATGGATTTGGGGATTTCTCTCTAAATTCTGTGTTTCCCCCCAAATATGTCACAGACAAAATCTACAACAGTGAATTTCAGCAATTTACTTTGGTTTGAGCCCTTCCAAGACCAGTGTTTGAACCAGACACTCTAATACCATAATGTAATGTCCCTCAACCCAACCGAAAGACATTACAGTCCAGAATACTCATAAAAATGAAATTTCTACGAACTAAAATTAATTCATTTACAATTAATGAATTCCCTGTAGCTTTCATCTATGAATTAAAACATATTTGGCTACTATCTAAAACCATAAAATAGAATCATCTACACCGTGCTAATTATCAACTTGAAATGCAACTAAACAACTCATTAAAACAACATATAAATCATTATCATTTACACAGAGTTCATGCACAACAATAACACATATAAATAACTCAACAACAAGATAAAACACTTATCTTTAAACAAGAGTTATGAAGCCAACTGCTTGGGACGGATGTTCCACCAAACCATAGATTGTATGTTCCAAATATCAACATCCAGTCACCTTCAAACTGAGGATATTAATCCACAAAAGAGGGTGGTCTCTCATGGTCCACTCACAACTCATAAACTCACATGAACCTATTGATGTCTTCCTACAGTTATCTTGATTTTCCACCAACTCTCTTCCTCTTGACCTTCCCAACCCAAGGAATGTACCCCTTCACTGATATCAGGCCCTCAGGTGTCCCATTCATTTATCAGGGTCTCTCTAGCAAAAGTAGCTAGGAATCTCTCATCCGGGAACTCAAGGGATCTTTATTCTAGGAAAACTACCAAAAAACAACAACAAACACTTGTTGTTTTAGTGAAACTCACTCAGGAGTTCACTCTTCCGACTCTTCAATTTCCAGCTCCAAATATGATCCAATGTGCTTCAACTTTCTCTAGAATCCTCCCTCCATGGTTGCACCAGCTTGAAGCTCTCTTCCTTGCTCCTCATGCACAAAACTTGATCGCCTAAAACTGTTGTACCAACCCATACAAATTTCCTCTCTTTGACTTGCCTTTCTTGACTCATACTCTTCCCCAAGATGAATGTACTCAACCCCCATGTGCCCAATAACTTTGGGATGCGACCACTCACACCCATCCTCTTACATGCATTCAATGATTTTCTTTGGGAACACTCAATCGGAAATGGGAAGATTCATACACCAATAGAAAATTTAGGAAAATGGGTTAAATCAATATACATGGGTAATTCCCCCTTGGACCCCTCTTTTCCATTATCCTAGACACTCCCCTCTCTTGTGAGTTAATTCAGCCCCAATATCTTGTCCATGTCCCCTTAGCAGTTGACATCACAATTTTATTATTAAAACACATAAATACAATTCGCATATTACATCGCTTAGATGTAGCCACATATTATATCTACATACGCATTAATTAAACTGGGGATTATAGAGGGGGTGTTACAATTACCACCCCAATACAGGTCTTACACCATGACCAAGTCTATCAATGAGAATTATTTTGAATTAAGTATTCCCATTTCCTTGGCTTTCCCCCAATATTTAATGTGAAATTATGTCACCCATATTTTCTAGCTCTCCTAGACACTTCAGATGCAGTTGAGCACTTGGCCCCTTGATCTGAAATCAATCTTTTAAAGATTTGGTTAATTATTTTTCATGAGTTGATTTACCATTTAGAAATTGAAGAGAAGAATAATATTTAATGAAATAATTTTGCATCCATCATAAATAATGAAGAATAGAAAATGAACATTAAGAACAAAAAACCATAACACCAAAGATTGTTAACGGACTTCGACAAAGTTTCCTACATCTCCAGGCATTTGTCTCAGTGGGGGAGGATTTCTTATTAATATTCAATGCTTCAAAAGTACATCAATTGGATTACAAACTGATATGTCTATGTTCTTCTCAACCTCAAGAATCCAACATAAATGACGACACTGAAAAAGGTGGATCGTAGCTCCCGAAAATGGCCTCCAAAGTTCTCTTCCTCAATGGCTTCCTTGCATAAAAATGGATTGAAGTTCACATCTTGGCATAATTATGCTAATATAAACCTCTCATGGCTGTCAAAAACACCTATTTTTTATATATTTTTAATTGGGGGTCACATCCCAACTTCCTCCCAAAAGCTGGCCTCAAATCGGGCTCCAAATCCACCAATAATGGGTAAAATCCCATTAAAATCAGGATAAATAATATTAAAAGCCCTTATTATATGGTTAAAAACCCACAATCGGCAGCATATTGGTGCACACCCCTTCTTCCCGGGCTCCTGGTTACATGGTACACCATGCGGCCAATGCTAGGTGTGACAGGCGCTAAATGGTTAAGCCCTGGTCATGTGGTCACGTGATGTTATCCCGTACCTTGGTCGGCGGGCTAACTCTGTCGACCAAGTGCTAACCCTAAAACCTATGCTAACTCCAACTTAAAATATACATGTTCCATAGGTATTAACAAGTAATACACATGGTACATTGGTTAGCACATTATGTGTAGTTCGCTGGAAGAGGATAGGTCACTGGTTCGATTCTATCGGAGGTGGAAACGAATTTTTACCCGACCCTCATTGGCCTCATTTGGGGTGCCATGTGGTGCCCTGTGATTGGGAAACGTGTCACCTCATGATTGGACCGTACGACTAAGTCACTTGCACAGTCACCATGCCAACTTTCCTGCACAGTCAGCACCATACATCACGTGTCATTCCCAGAGCTTGCCATTTGTCACCACATCACTACCATGTGTCTACACCAGGGTCTTCCACGTCAGTGTTCGTACATTCAAGTCATCTACCACATCAGCACCCAAAAATGCCAAAAATGCATGCCATGTGTTAGCCTCAGTGATGCCACATCAGCATGATGATGTCATCTACCATGTCATGTTGACATACTATTGACGTCAGCAGTACAAACTATTGATTGTTGACTTTGACTTTTTTTCCTGTTTGGAAAAAAATTCATACTGCGATAACTTCACCATACAGTGTCCATTTTCAAAAAAGAATATACTGTTGGAATCAACATGACGATCCCAACACGATGGCGCTAGTTTTGTCAAAATCCGAGAAATTTGTTTTTTAGGCCTTTTTGGATCCATTTTGGATCATTCCTCCCCACTGGGACCTTTTGGTCCTCCAAAATGATATTAACTAGACATCAAGTGTGGGATAGGCCTCCCCACTTGTCCTTTGTCTTTAAACTCTATCATGTGCACCTGTCGCATCACAATCAATTGCATAATAACCATGATAACTAAAATCATATTGTTAGCCATTTGAACTTGTTCACATGTTACTGAATCCACTACCATCCATGTAGAAAACATTAGCAATGATAATATCAGAAATATGACTGAAAATGAACCGATATGTTTGACGGTCTTGCACAACATTAACTTTTCTTGAAGCAAAGTATGATTGAACTCACATCCTACAACCATGTCATGTTCATTCTTAAGATCAACTACTTTACTTGGCACAATTATAGGTATGTTGCTTGCATATTCTACCTTTCTTAATTGTTTCATCCTTAGTAGAGTTTGGTTTGCTTTAATATGATGAGCATGCACAACATATTCATTGCCTTTCTTAAATAAGTGATATTGATTTTGTTCCTTGAAGAATATTGCTTTGCAATCATATAAATAGGGGTTTCCTAAGACAATTCCACATGTTTCTAGTGTGATCTGAAAACAGATCCAGAAGCCAGATAGGGCTTAAAAATGCTCAAAAATGAAAGTGCTCGGAATGCGATGAAACCTGTGCCATTGCGTCTGTCTCGTCTTCCTGAATCCGGTGGTATAATTTTTATCGCAAACGGAGTCCGTATGAGGAAGATATCTCCTTCTGTCCGAAAAGCCAAACAGGCAAATTTTGGGATGCTGACTGTACCTGTCCGTACAGTTCGTACAGACACGTGGCGGTCCGTACAGTGATGTGGCAGCGCAGGATTATGACATGTGGCGGTCCGTACAGTGACGTGGCAGCGGCGGATGATGACACATGGCAGGATGACGTCAGCATTGACGTGGCGACCGTACGATGACGTGGACCAATCGGCGTTTGACACGTGGCATGATGTGGAAGCATCAGGGAGTGCCACGTGGCATGCTGATTTGACATTTTTGGCAGGCGAATGGGCCAATATCAAGGTGACACGTGTCACCACTCACAGGGTGACACGTGGCCCCAGGTGACGTCATCGCTGACGTGGCAGCACGGAAAAACGACGCGTGGATGTACGGCGATCGACGTGGCAGACACGTGGCAGTGCTGACTGTGCAGTACGGTGGGTTACGTGGCAACAGATGGACCAATCAAATGACGCCACGTTTCAGGTTTTGGTTGGCGAAAAAAGGGTGCCACGTGGCCCACTCAGGGGAAGCCACGTGGCACCCCATTGTTGGTGGTTTTGGAGTCGACGTGTTTGATTACGTGGCCGTGGTTCCGTATGTTTTGGCGGTCGGTTGAAACAAAGGACGGAACTGTTACCAAGTATTGCGCTCGGGGTTCCGTTACAACCACATACGCGGCGGTTATGGAATAGACTCCGGGTTCTATTAACACGCCATGTGACCACATGGGCCGTTACCAATGAAAATGTGCGGAGGGGTTACACCTTAAGCCACGGTCCCACAATTTTTGCCACATGACCAGGAGCTGGCGCGATAGAGTGGGTGGCCCGCGCCATAGCGCGTGGCCACATGGCACAATACGACCGGGTATAAAGGAGCTAGCGCCGGATAGGGTCAGCGCGAGGTCATGTGGAGGCTCCATGTGTCCAGGGGCCACGCGTGTTGGGGGCTGCGCCCAACCATACTATTAAAAAGTGGGTTTTTATAAAGTTTTTGGTTATTTTTCAATTAATAAGCCTATTATTAGCAGAAATAATCCATTTTTGGGGGATATTGGGCTTTTTTTGGAGGCCAGATTCTTGGAGGAAGATGGGGATGTGAAACCAACTCCTCAGCTATATAAACCAGGCCTATTTGAGGCCAATGGACAGTCA
>JASDQU010011464.1:71116-122020 GCA_032191745.1 Picea mariana | reverse complement strand
CCGGGTATAAAGGAGCTAGCGCCGGATAGGGTCAGCGCGAGGTCATGTGGAGGCTCCATGTGTCCAGGGGCCGCGCGTGTTGGGGGCTGCGCCCAACCATACTATTAAAAAGTGGGTTTTTATAAAGTTTTTGGTTATTTTTCAATTAATAAGCCTATTATTAGCAGAAATACTCTATTTTTGGGGGATATTGGGCTTTTTTTGGAGGCCAGATTCTTGGAGGAAGTTGGGGATGTGAAACCAACTCCTCAGCTATATAAACCAGGCCTGTTTGAGGCCAATGGACAGTCAGATTTGCAGAGTTATGCTGTTGGAGAGCCAAGCCAAAGCCATTTTGTTGCAGGGTAGCCCTTGAGGTGGAAACGCTGTCGGATCGTTTCTGGGAGCTTGGAGCATCAGATTTGCGTGCCGTTTCTTGCATTGGGTTCTAGAGATCTGTGTCAACAAGACCAGATCAGTCTTGTAGCCTTTGGGCATTGCTGAGATGTAATTTTGAGCACTTGAGCAGAAATAAAGAAGCCTTCCTCACAGGAAAAAGGCCTGGAGACGTAGGCAAACATTGTGCCGAACTCCGTTATCAACCTGCGTTCTTATGGTTTGGTGTTCTTTACTGTTTTGAGATCTGCATATGTTTATTTGACTGATATAATCCTCTTCTTTCCTCCTTCTTTCATTAAAAGTCTCAATGGTTAATGAATTCATGCAAGTTTAAAACTCAACCATAATCATAAAAGATCCTGCATCGGATCATAGTGAGACCACATCACATATTACTTCATCCACATACTAATATGTAATTACAAAATTTATGATACATTGCATTGTTATGGGAAATTTGTGATCTTTTCTTATCCAATTTAGTGAATAGGGTTTGTGATTCATCTTAGTTTTTAGTCCCAATTGCTTAACCACTTCTTCTGAAATTAAGTTAGATTGAGATCCACTATCTATCAATGTGTCAATATTGGTATGTTTCATTATGAACCTTATATGAAACAATTTGCATCTATCTTCATAATCATCACTTGAAAAACCAATTGTTTTGATCTTAGTCTCATCACTTGAACATAACCCCAAGTATGTTGGATATGCTGTTGCTGCAACATTTTTCCTCCCATTCCTCTCTTTGAACCACTTCGGTTTCTTCTTTGGGTGCAATTGCCAACAATGTTCATCATTGTTCCCTTATTTCTTTCAATTCTTGCATGAGATCTTCTCTTCCTTCACTGTCACCAAGTTTTCTTTCTTCCCATTCCCTTTTCCTTTTCCTTCTTTCTTTGAAGATGAGTCCCCTCGTACATGAACTCCAATTTTCCATGCTTCAATATATATTGCTTGAATAAAAAAATCATCAAGATTAGTAGGTCCAAACATAAATAGAGTGTTACGAATATGTGCAGAAAAACCTACTCTATACTTCATAAGAGTTTCTTATGTAGTCAATGGAACATCTAACATCAAATCCATCTGTATATTTTTTCATCGATTGTCCTTTTCTTAACTTAAGACTTTGCCATTCAATTAAAGTCTTTTCCTTATATCCCAATGGATAGAATTGTTTTCTAAGTGCAAAAATAAACTCTTTCCATCATGGGAATACATTACCAATTTTCTAAGTACCATGTTGCAACTTACTCTACCACCAGATGAGTGTTGTGCCAACAAGACAAAGTGATGCCAATTTGATCTTGGTTGCCTCATCATTGATTTGTTTCACACTATAATATACCTCCATCTGTTTGACCCAATTATTAATCTTCTCAGCATTGAATTCTCCATTATACATGGGCAACTCGAATTTCACATCAAGTTTAAGTAATGACATGTCAAGATTATGTTTATGATAATTTTTTCTTGTAGAAGTAGTATTCGAACTTGTACTTGAAGAAGAACATGATGATGGAGATGAAGGAGGTGAAGGAGGATGTTTAGGAGGGTCCTCTCCTTCTTCACTTTTGCCTTTCTTTGAATATTCTCCTTGAACCAGTATCTTATGTTCCAAGTAACCATCATACAACACTTTTACCATCTCTGACATGGCAAAGAAAGTTCTTTGAAACTCTCTGTCGTTTTGAGAAATTCCTTCTTTTGATGCCATCTTCTCACTTTGAGATGTCCTCTTTCTTGATCCAATCTTAGGATCCACTTCTACAAGATCTCCTTCACCACAACTTAGATTTTTCCTGGTAATCATGCAAAATCAAATAACCAACTGTCAACCTGCTCTGATACCACTGGATCCAAGATTGATCTTTTAAAGACTTGGTTAAGCATTTTGCATGAGTTGATTTACCATTTAGAAATTGAAGAGAAGAAGAAGATTTAATGAAAGAATGTTGTATCCATCATAAATAATGCAGAATAAAAAATGAACATTAAGAACAACAAAACATAATGCCAAATATTTTTAATGGAGTTCGGCAAAGTTGCCTACATCTCCGGGCCTTTTTCTCAATGGGGGAGACTTTCATATTAATCTTCAATGCTTCAAATGTACATCACAATTACATCAATTGGATTAAAAATTGGTCTGGTTGTGTTCTTCTCGACCTCAAGAATCCAACACAACTGATGACACTAAAAAAGGTTGAGCGTAGCTCCTTGAAATGGCCTCCAACGTTTGCTTCCTCAATGGCTTCCCTGCATAAAAATAGCTTGAACTTCACAAATTTTCATAATTTTTCTAATATGAACCTCTCATGGCTATCAAATACACTTGGTTTATATAGATTTTTAGTTGGGAGTCACATCCCAACTTCCTCCCAAAATATGGTCTCAACTCAGGCTCCGGATCCTCCAATAATGGGCAAAATCCCATTAAAATCAGGCTAAATAATATTAAAAATCCTTATTATATGGTTAAAAACCCACAATTGGCAACATATTGGCACACACCCCTTCTTCTCGAGCTCTTTCTCATATGGCACACCACGCGACCAACTCTAGGTGTGACAAGCACTAAATGGTTAAGCCCTGGTCATGTGGTCACGAGCTGTTATCTCGTGCCTTGGTCAATGGGCTATCCCTACCAACCGAGTGCTAACCCCAAAGCCTTCACTAACTCCAACTTAAAATATTTATGTGCCATAGGTATTAACAAGTAATACATGTGGTACATTGGTTAGTGCATTATGTGTATTTCGTTTATGGAAGACAAGTCACGAGTTTGATTCCGCCAGAGGTGGAAACCATTTTACTTGGCTCTCATTGACCTCATCTGGGTTGCCACATGGTGCCCTGTGATTGGTACATGTGTCACCTCATAATTGGACCATATGACTGAGTCATCTGCACAATCACCCTGCCAACTCGCCTCCACAGTCAGTACTGTATGCCACATGTCATGCCCAGAGCCTACCACCTATAGCCACGTCACTACCACATGTATGCACCAAGGTTTTCCACGTCATTGTATGGATTGCCACATCAACATCCATACATTCCATTCATCTACCACATCAGCACCTGAAAAATCCAAAAATACATGTTGTGTGCCTCTAGTGCTGCACGTCAACATGTTGACATCATGTTGATGTCATCTAGCCTATCATGCTGACGTACTATTGACGTCAGCAATATGGACTGTTGACTGTTGACTTTGAATTTGACTTTTTTTCCTATTTGGAAAAAAAATCAGGCTATGATAACTTTGACATACTGTGTCCATTTTTAAAAAAGAATATACTATCGGAATCAACACAATGAGCCCTATGAGATGGCATTGGTTTCGTCTGAATCCGAGTAATTTGATTTTTAGGCCTTTTTGGATCTATTTTGGATCACCCCTATAGAAATAAATCATGACTGCATTGAACAAGTGATAATTGATTAGATCATGGACACCAATATGAAGGGAACCCTCCAACAAAACATCTAACTCTATCGGGTCGTCAAAGAGGGGAGCTTCTTCATCAGGGAAAGTGTCTCACTAGGAGTCAGATTCAGTAGATGTTTCCCCATCTGATGGAGGAAATTTATGCAATGGGAATCATTGATTCCTAAGGGGGGAGGAATGATATAGGTGGATATTGGTGGCCTCCCACCTACTCCATTAATTCAAAATGGTTCCACATCTTGGTAGTTTTTCTATAGTTTTTCGGGTCCAAAACTTCGGGTCCATTTTGAGGCCCTAAACGACATTTGATTTGGATTGGAAACACATACCATGTATTCAAGGGAAAATTCTAGGATGAATAGAATGTGTACTCCTTGGATATACCTTTTCGATGAGGTATCAATATCGTATGCAAAATTTTCTCCCTTAGGAAGTTGATGTATCAACTAACCACATGGGGATCCACAAACCTTTTGGCATTTCATCTTCTAGGGTTTTGGACGTTTAGGTTTTTCTCATTGATTCTTTATGTTAAAATGCATTTTTAATCTCTTTGTAATTATCTTCTCGTGGATGAGCGTAGCTGACACATCTCTTTCTTTAGAGGTAAGCTACCACCATTCTAGCTAGCTTATATGCTTTGCATTTTACAGTCTTTTGTATTTCAGACAATCATTAATAGTATATGAGTTTTATTATATTGTTGTGTTCCTTGCAATATCTTTATGTATTAACTTATTGTATATTTGTTGTATCTCTGGATTTATGTCGTTCTCAATATAATCTGGATCAATGTGAAATGCCATTGATGTGCAAGTTTTCCAAAAATAATATTCAACCAAATTTTGATGGAAATATGAATGCATAATCAAATAAGAATTTAGTGGAATAATGTTGATAAAAAAATTATGTAAGCCTAAGTGAGGAAATATTTCATGAAAAACCAAATACATCACTAAAATATGAATTGTAGGATAAGAAATTCAAATTCAATTTCATGTCATTCCATTGCTTACCTCAAAGTGTTTTATTTTCCTTTAGTGTATGTTTGTGCTTCCTCTTTAGTTCTTGAAACTCTTCTTGTTTTTCTTCCTTAAAATACATTCTTTCTCATGTATATATTCATGCCAATGGGTTAGTTGATGTAGTATTTATTACTACACCAAAAACAAAAATGATTGGAGTAGTTGGAACTTCTCTTCTTTCTATTTTAATAAATCTAGCCTTACTATTTATTGATCTATGCATACAGTACCCACATGACTAGGATATGTAAAGACTCACAATAGTGAATTCATAGGTTCTTACCTCGCGTCTTACCATCTATACTCCTCCTTGTCTAAATTTTTTGTAATGAAGAAAACATAACTAAAAAATTATAAAACTAATTCCATTAGCATTTCCCTAGCAACGAGAAAAATGTCAAGCGATTTATATGTATAAATCTTGATGCATTTTATTATCAATATGGAGTACATAAACTTGTGAAATGAAAACACAATATGTGAGGAATTAGATTATTTGTTGTATGATCTATCTAGAATGCTTTATTCTTATCCTATTTATGAAATCAATTGCATGAAATATTCGATCTTTAAGGTTCAGATCTTGAAGTGACATCCCAGATAATGGATGGTTACAACACTTAACTATATCCATGGTTACAACACTTAACTATATACTTAACTACAACCTGATTTATAAAACTTGTGGATATAGTTAAGTGTTGTAACCATGGTTTAGGTTGCAGTTAAGTATTCGATAATCATGATCTGAACCTTCTACAACAATACTCCTTTTGGTATATTTCAGATTATAATTTAATGAATAGATATTAAAAAGATAAATGAAATCAATTGCAAAAATGAAACACACCACACTTCATCAACCAAAAGAAAAATTAATCACTCCTAGCAATGATCATGTAATTGAACTTATCATGTTGTTGGGCAACGATCCTGTTGTCACTAGGTTGTCTCCTTGCATGATTTTCCATGAACTATTGGTCATGTTGTTAGCAATATTTGATAAAAAGAAACACACTTACATAAAATAAATAAAATAAAATCTACTCTAATCAATTCTCTATCCTTCTGAAGTAGGCCCATAGTCTATAGAATAGAGGGTCGGTGCTAATCTAAAGCATAGATAAATTAATCTCTTTGCAAACTATATAAATTATAAAACTACAATATACAATGAAATAAGAACTTCTGAAATTGTAATTTATTCCATCATTATTTCGATGTTTCTCTAAGAGTCCTCCTTTGAATGAAGAACAAAATCCTATTTATACATGAACTTGGTTTGAAACTAAAATAATATATAATAAATTTAGATCCACTAACTTCTCCTAGATTCACAAGTTTCTCATGTGGTTACAACCATTTGCTAAAAATCAACAACTATAAATTAGCTCATAATATATTCAACATCTTCACAACTAATCTCATTAAAAGCTCCAAGATTCATTCCATATCCAAGAGATTTGAATGATGATGCAAAATCCATAGAAAATATTCAATGGTTGAAGAGGAAATTTGAATTTGACTGTATGGATTTGGAGAGAGTGGTAAAATATGCATTATTACAGGATTCCATGCTTCCTATAATTACCAAAAATGCAGATGATAAATGATGATATATCTCAAAGTACAATCTGGGTTGTTGAGATTTCTTGTGGAGATGTTCATTTTGACCTAATGATGCTTCCCACCAAAAATAATGAAAACTTACTTCGTGGAGCTTCACATATGGATCAATTATAGGAATTTCCTATTCCTATAACAACCAACAAACTAAACCAGTTTTGAAAGATATGTGTAAATACGTTATTTTTGTAATATTTAATCATAAATTCAATTAAAATACTAAAATAAATGCACTAGAAAATATTGATACTAATCCCACATATAAGCATAAAAATGGAGTAAAAGAGGGTTACAAGAAAGTGAAAAAGGATTAAAAATAAAGGGAAAGGGATGTTGAAATATGACATTTTTACGACTCAATGGATAACTTGGAATTATTGATACTAAGAATTTAAATATATAACAATAACATAATCCATGATGGCCGCATGGAAAACCAACTGATAGAAATGACATGTACTTTGTTCATTTTTTTGGGACAAAATTCCTAGGGAAACTTTTCAAGAACTTCCCCTCATTCTGAGGATGGTACCTAGGGTGAACTAGATTCTTTAGGTCTCAAGGATGACACACCAATATATCATTATGATCTCAACAAGTCATTAATGGATATTTATCTTGGGTGGGAAGGATAAAAATCCTCCACTCAACCACATATGATAGATCCAATTGATAGACATGTACTTTGTTCATATGTATATATCATTTACCATTATTTATCTAAGCACTTTCCTAGGGTTCTATAAATTGCATTATTTAGGTTACCACATATCGAGGTAATAAAAAATTATTTGAGGTAAGATTTGAATCATATAATACAACACAATATCAATGTATTGTTCTTTCATTTTGGTATATGCCTTCAAGGAACTGAGTTAACTATGTTAATATGGATTCATGGACGAAATATCTTTCTTTGCCTAGAGGATAATCATGGCTACATGGAAATATCCTTGGGAGGATTGGTTTCCACTATAATGTTTTCACTTTCGTTTCCTATATATTCTAAAAGATATTATTAGTCCCTATTCTACTAGGGAATATAATTTTTGGTATGAAGTTCACTTGATTTGACTTCATATTAGTTTCCTAAAAACAAATACCTTTCCAATGTTTGGTGAAAAATGTTTATTATCTTGAATTGTTATTTACATTATATGTTCTTTTTGTTTTACAATGTTAACTATTCACATTTTTTTATCAGTCTATCCATAATGATGTGAATAAATATGGTCTAGTAGAAGGTGATTTATTTGGCGTATTAGTTAGTCTTGCAAAACTATTAAAAAAATGAACAAATTTTATTATTCTTCCAGGCTCACACTTAATTATGTTCTAACATGAATGGGATTGCATTAATGAAAATCTAATGGAAAAAACACTATCTTTGATGGGCATAATTATTCTCTCTTACAATCGAGACAAACGATCCACCTAATAAGTTGCAAGGAGCCATCACTTGATCCTCCACTACCTACTCCACTTAATCCTACACTATGGGGTAAATTACCACTACTATTGGCTCTTGAAAAAGATATCAACCTAGTGAACTAGATTGAATGTTGCAACTTGAGGTAGTCGAGAAATACAAGGGAGAGGGTTTATAGCCTTAAGTATTCTATGAGTGTACCATATCCAAGAAATAAAAATAGGAAAGTGAGGCTTGATTCTTTTGTTACATTCTTGTATTGATTATGGCCATATCCATGTGAGATAATGTAGAGATACCTACAAATTTGATCAATGTTACTGAGACAATGAAAAATTAGAATTTCTATGTACATCATGCATAATTGAATTATATATGAGAAATATTTTGGGTGAATAATAAATAGATATCATATTTAACTCAGAAAAAAAACATGTTCCCTCCTTTGTATTAGGTCTCCTACCCCTTAGGAGTCATGAGCCAAACTCGTCAAGTTATGAAGGATGAAAGAGTTTATATATAGACATGCACTAGATCTATCTACTAGGGAAATCTATTTATGTGGCCATCTATGGGAAAGAGCCAACTCAATGAAGGATGGGATCATCCAGTGCAACCAGACGAGAGGGAGGGTAATAAGAGATGAATTTAACACAATTTCATCAATCAATTAGTAGGAAAATACCTCAATTCATTATACAACTATTTCTTTGATGAAATTCATCTATTATAGTTTTTATAAGGAAATGAATAAGGATCAAATTCTATGGTCTCAATAGTACATTTGACCCATTTTCCTATTCCAATCCAAAGGATTCCCATTTGGCTTCTGACAAATCCAATTTCTAGCTATTAGTCGAATCACTTTCATCGCACAATTGATGAGAGAACTATATATTGTAATTATGACACAAGAAACTACCACATGGTTTCTGTGGAGAGGTTTTATGAAACCTACATTCGTCGCACAAAATTTTTGTACTGTCAACACTCACATCATTGTCACTATGGTGATGAATGGTTCTACCATGTGAAATATTCTATGAAACCATCACCAGAAAACCCACCGTCATTGAACCAATGATGATGGTCATTACTGCTACTTATCATATCGTAAGTATTGTTGGAAATATGACGCACATTCCATCAAAACTGTGACTTTATGGGCAACATCCCACGTCGACGTAGGGACGTTGTACAATGTCTAGTCCATCGATGATCCAATGATATGGTGTGATGAATTTGGAAGATGCACGATGCCATTTTAAGAAACATTCGTTGATGTTGAAACATGTTGGAGATCCAAGAATGTAATAATGATTGTTAGATTTCTGACAACGGTACGATAAAATGAAAAAAAAAAATTAAAATTGCATAGAACTTTCTAAGCAGGTTGAGAAATATGTAGATGACAATGTTCTTGATATATGATGATATAGACAATTAGGATTATGGTTTCTCTTGTTGAATTAAACCATAATTCAAGCTGGTCAGAGAATCCACAACTAAAAATGCACAGTCACACTTCAGAAATACATGTTTTGATTTTAAATTGTAATTTATGACCTCATAAAGTTTTGCACACCATGCTTCACTAAAATGCATGCCCAAGTATTAACACCTCTGCTATTAGAGTGGTTAAATTTTTCTAGGGCGCCTTATATAATTTTTCATTTGTCTACATATTTATATTTTCATTTCCAAACATAAAAGTGTTTGTTGTGTAAAAGAGGCAAAGTCTACCTTGTAAATTGAGAGACCAAAATAGTAGAAATTGAACTAAAGGAAATGCACACCTATGCTTCTATATAGCTCCAAATAGATTTATCTGAGTTTTGGGGTGAATTTAATAACATTCTAAATTTGTATATATCATACGAAATGTGTTATAAAATGAATAAGGACTTTTACCTTGAACCAAGATTCTAGACATTTTGTGAAATGGAGGGTAAAACCATCTTACTGTAAAATGCACACCTACAACTCATATGACCTCCAAATTGAGTGGTTCCAATTGTGGATTTTGTATTTTGTCATTTTACATATATTCATACTTCAGTTGTGCATTTTGAAACCAAAAACCCTTTTTTGTGCATGAATGCTAAAATTTTCCTTGTAAATGCAAAAAAATGCATGAAAACGGGGCATAATGAGAAATGCATGCCCTAAGAAGAAAAATCCATATATGGTGTTGTTAATTTACAAGTTACAAGTTATAGGTTACAGGACCGTGGATTTGTTGTAAACCCTAAAGAATTCATACTAGGGTGATTTATGCCCAGAATTTAGTAAAGGGTTGAAATATACATGGATGTTTGGAAATTGTGCACACACACTAACTAAAATGGGAAAATGAGTACTAAATACATGCATCCATGAGCTCAATGAGGAAGGAGCTTGTACATCCACATCACACATAGGCTTGTAGTTAGTTACATTTCCATTGTGAAGACTTGCAAAAATAATAAAAGAACACAAGGTTATATGACTGAATAATAATTAAATAAATAAACATACATATCAACATGTACGAGACTCTAGAAAGGCTAAAATGTAATACTTGATTGAGAAAAATACTTTTTTTATTTTAACTATAATTTATTCCCTTGTGCATAAATGCATGCCAAAATTTACTAAAATGCACGACTAGGTCTTAACACCCCTACAATTTGAGTGGTTCAAGTTTTCGAGGGTGTCTTATATAATTTTACACTTGTATATATATTTGGATTTTCATTTACAAACCCAAAAGTGGTTGTTGTGTAAAAGAGGCAATGTCTACCTTGTAAATTGAGAGACAAAAATAGTAGAAAGTGACCTAATGTAAATGCATTCTCATGCTTCTTTATAGCTCCAAATTTAGTTATCTAAGTTCGCTACATGAAAATTATTCCCACAAAAATGTGGGTAGAGTTAAAAACTCTACAACTCCACCCAAAGTCTTGTGGGAAGAGATGAGGCAAATCTATTGGTTGTTGTGTAAAAGAGGCAAAGTCTATCTTTTAAATTAAGAGACAAAAATAGTAGAAAGTGACCTAATGTAAATGCATTCTCGTGCTTCTATATAGCTCCAAATTTAGTTATCTAAGTTTGCTACATGAAAATTCTTCCCACAGAAATGTGGGTAGAGTTGCAAATTCTACAACTCCACCCATAGTCCTATGGGCAGAGATGTGGAAAATCTGTTGGTTGTTGTGTAAAAGAGGCAAAGTCTACCTTGTAAATTGAGAGAAAAAAATAGTAGAAAGTGACCTAATGTAAATGCATTCTCGTGCTTCTATATAGCTCCAAATTTAGTTATCTAAGTTTTCTACATGAAAATTCTTCCCACAGAAATGTGGGCAGAGTTGCAAATGATACAACTCCACCGACAGTCTTGTGGGCATAGATGTGGAAATTCTGCCCATAGGCATGTGGCCGAAGTTGCAAATGCTACAAATATACCCACATACCTATGGGAAAATATGTGACAACTCTGCCCAGATGGAAACTCTTCACATGCACCTATGGGAATACATGTGGCAACTCTGCCCAGATGGAAACTCTTCACATGCACCTATGGGAATACATGTGGCAACTATGCCCATATGCATGTGGGAAAAATTGTAGATGATACAACTATACCCACAGGCCTCTAGGAAGAGATGTGGCAACTTTTCCCACATGCATGTGCGCAGAGATGTCACATATCTTCCCACATGCATGTGGGTAAAGTTGTAGATGCTACAACTCTAGCCACAAGATTGTGGGAAGATTTACAACTCTGCTCGTGGGCCTGTGGGCAGAGATGTGGAAACTCTTCCCACAGACACGTGGGTAGATATGTGGAAACTCTTTCCATGAGACTGTGGGTAGAGATGTGGAAACTATGGATACCCTGGATGAATTCCCACATCTAAATCTATTTTGGGTGGAAGAAGTTCAAGGTTGTTTCACATAAATCACAAAGTTCCTCAAGTTCAATTATGTACCAAATATGTATGACCATAAACAACAAATATGATTGTCCATCTAATGTGAAAAATACAAGCTCAACATAGGAAACCTATATAATCGTTCTATAAATAGTATTTTAAACTAATGAATTCTATATCATATAGTATAAGTCATCCTTTTAGTCTGAAGTAAATACTCCACATATCCAGATAAATGATGGATTACTGAGGGGGGGGGTGAATCAGTAATAGAGAAATTATAATCCTTTTTAACCAAATAATCCAAGGGTTATATTAATGTAGAATTATCATCCAATAATGAGCAATGAACAAATGAACAATCATACACATACACAACACACCAATGTTTTACGTGGAAACCCAAAGTGGGAGAAAACCACAGAATGATTTTTCTTTATTGTCTTGAACAATTACATTCATTGGAAGCACCAACTTCCTTTGTTTTCCAGCTACAAATTGAAGTAGGCTCCAACCTCCTAGTTTCTCAGGCTACAACCTGAGGGAAGCTCCAACTCCCTAATTCTCTGGCTATAAATAGAAGGAGGATACAACCCCCTATGTTCTCCAGCTACAACTGGAAGGTGGCTACAATCACCTGTCGTTGCCCCATCTAACCACCCTAAAGTAGAAGTAGAATGATGGAACCACTATCACACTATCACTGTGAGATATACCACTGTAAACCTGTACCAATAAACCTGAATGTTAAGCCCTAAATAGTGGCTCATTACCCCTTAATTGGGGCATATTACATTAGTAATGTTATTCTATTTATGTCAACTTTAGTCCATTAGTTGTAATTATACCTCCTAGTCTCCTATACATACCAAGGAGACATTTTCATTTGGAATCATCTTGTAATTGAAAATTTATGTGGGCATAAGGAGGTTGCCCCCTCAAAGAGGCTTATTGTCTTAATTTATCTCCTTTTCAAGGCATTGAGTACTTATTCTAAGGTTTTTCTATGCTATATTGATATTTGGTTCCTAACATATGGTATCATAGCTCAAGGTGTTGGGGTTTCGATGCTACATCTGAGACACCTTGGAATTTTCTCTATAACTTGTTTTCTACAACGATTCTGAAGGAATGACTTGGCAAATATTTAGTAGATGGATCAAGGTACGTTGGGTTACAATTTCATCTCCTGAGGCCTTATACTTTTGGAGATACAACCTTTCTAAGATAGGGTTCTAGAATCATCCTGAATTGAGTCATTGCATAATTTTCGCTATAAAATGTTTTCGGTAACATTTTAGACCCTAAAATCCAGATTATATTCACATAAATTAGTAAGGTATCTATGGTAACAATTTCAACTTCTGGGTCATATTAGATTTGTAGATACACCCTGTGGAAGATAGGGTATCTGACTAGTCCTATTGACTAGTCTCAAGCAGGTGTTCCAAGTAAAATAATAATAACTTCTTCATAAAGTATCAAATTGAGTGAGACTAGTTTCATTGGATAATGGATAGACCGTAGTAGTTATGGCACAAGTTTCAAAATTTAATATTAATTATTTTGTGTGGGGAATTCTATACAAGTGACATCTTCTGGAAAGGAAAACAAATCAACAAGTTGTGGGGAAGTTACTGTAAATTCCACTTGGCACATCCAATTTTGATCAGAACTGTGGCATTGCAGAGAAGAAATATCAAAGACCTACAAAAAAGAAAATTTCATACTCAAAAGGGATGAAATTTTGGAGATACAACAAAAGGAATATTTTCTAGAAGAACCACCTAAAAATCAAGGTTTAAAGTGATACTTGGCCAACATTCCACCAAAAAAGGGAATTTATACACCAAATAAGCTTCCAAACAATCCTACTTGGAATCTTGATGAAGGTGAAGAAATGTGTAGGGACATAAATGATTTACAAAATAAGACAATAACAAAAGATGAACTACAAGAGATGGAAGCTAAGTTGGAGGCAATGAATTCTAAGATGGATGGTTTAAAAGAGGAGATCATGGAAGGATTGAAAAATTTCATAATAGAAAGGACACCTGAAAGCGAAAATGTATCCCATGAAATTCATGATGAGGACACAAGGAAGGTGAATCAAGAATGGAGAAACTACAACTTTAAGTTGAAGACCAACCATGTTCCTAAGATCAATATGAGGAAGTTTGATGGCAAGGACCCTATCACATGGATACTTCAGATGGAGCAATTCTTTGATCTACATAATGTGCCACATACACAAAAGGTATGAATTGCTTCTTTATATTTAGAACCCAATCAATTTGTATGGTATCGATGGCTTTGTTCCCGCAAATCACTCATCACTTGGACAATTTTCATGAAAGAAATGATAGCACACTATGAGGATACAAGGAGCAATACATTATTTAGCCAATTGATAAATCTCAAGCAAAGGGTTCAGTTACAGAGCACATTGAGAGCTTCCAAAGATTGAATATAAAGGTAAGAAGTATTCCAGATGAGCACTTGATTGATGTATTCATAGGAACTTTAAGGGATAACATTCAACATGAGGTTCGCCTTTGGGAACCCAAATCATTGGAGAATGCATTTAGGGTGGCAAGAAATGTTGAAAGTAAAAAAATGGCTATGGCTACTAGAAGGACCAATCCTAACATCTATAGAGAGAATAATGNTCCTTCTTCTAAAACACCTCAACCTACAAGGTTGAAACCTCAACAATTGGAGGAAAGAAAAGCAAAAGGTTTATGCTTTAATTGTGACAACAAGTATAGTAAGGGACATAAGTGTGGTGACAAGAAATTATTCTACATAGATTGTGAAGAGGAACAAGAACAAGAACCATCTCAAGATGAAAACGTAGAAGCAATTTTGTCTGAAGAGTTGACTCCCATGATATCGTGTAATGCATTGGATGGAATTAACATTCCTCAAACCCTCAAGATTGAAGGATATATCAAAAAGAAAAAGGTGATAGTCCTAATTGATTATGGCAGTACTCATAATTTCATTCACTATAAATTAGCCAAAGCTCTCAATTGCTTTGTATATCCAACACCAGAGTTTCAAGTAATGATTGTAGATGGAGGAACTATCAATTGCTCAGGAAAATGAAATAAGATCAATCTTACTATGGGGGAATATGTAATTAATAGTCCAATGATTTCTATACCCATGGGTGGTGCTGATGTTGTACTAGGAATCCAATGGTTACAATCATTAGGAACAATGGATTTTAATTTTCAAGAACTTCTCATGAAAATTTCATTGGAAGAAAAAGAAATTGAGTTAAGAGGTATCACAGGGAAACCCAATAAGGTGATAAGCTCTAATGGCATGAAAAAATTATTGAAAAATGGGCATCAAGGGGTTATTGCACAACTATGCTCACTAGATGTTCAAACATCTAAGCCATCTATTCCTCTAGATCTCCAAGGGATCATTGACAAGAATTCCAAAGTATTTGAAGATATTCCCAAAGGTCTTCCGCCCACTCGAAATCATGATCATGATACTCACCTAATTCCTGGGAGTGTTCCTCCTAACATCAGGCCATACAAATACCCTTATGCCCAGAAGAGTGAAATTGAGCACATGGTTGAAGAAATTTTATAGGCTGGCATTATTAGACCTAGCCAAAGTTCTTACTCTGCACTGGTGATAATTGTATTCAAGAAAGATGGCTCATGGCGTACGTGTCTAGATTATAGAGAGCTCAACAAGATCACTATTAAAGATAAGTTTCTCATTCCCATCCTTGATGAATTGTTAGATGAACTATGTGGAACAATCTATTTCACAAAGTTGGATATCCATTCAGGGTATCATCAGATTAGAGTGAAGGAAGCAGATATCCCAAAAACAACATTCCGAACTCATGAAGGCCATTATGAATTTTTGGTCATGCCTTTTGGCCTTACAAATGAACCTTCTACATTCCAAGGGTTGATGAATTCCATTTTCAAGATCTTACTTCGAAAATTTGTGTTAGTACTTTTTGATGATATACTAATCTATAGCAAGTCTTGGGAGGATCATGTGCGACATGTTGACAAGGTGCTACAACTACCAAAGGAGAAACAAATATATGCAAAACCATCCAAATGTTTCTTTGGAGTGAAAGAGGTAGAGTATTTGGGTCATATTGTATCTCATGAAGGTGTCAAGGTAGACCCTAACAAGATTAAGGCCATGATAGACTGGTCGATTCCCAAAACATTGAAGAATCTTAGAGGATTTTTGGGTTTGACAGGTTACTACTGCAAGTTTGTTTGGCACTATGGAAGAATAACAACACCTTTAATGGCACTAACTAAGAAGGATGCATTTTCATGGACTCCATAGGCAACTAAATATTTTGAACAACTTAAAGAGGTGATGCGCAAAGCTCCTGTCTTGACCACTCAAGACTTCACAAAACCCTTTATTGTGGAATGTGATGCCTCGGGAAATGGAATTGGTGCTTTCCTAATGCAAGAAGGAAGGCCCCTGGATTTTGAAAGTCGACAACTCAAGGGAAATGACTTATACAAACCCATTTATGAGAAGGGAATGATGGAAATACTACATGCATTGAAGAAATGGTGTCCTTACCTAATAGGTAGGCACTTCCAGGTCAAACCAGATCATGATAGTCTTAAATACTTCTTGGAACAAAGACAATCTTCAGAAGAAAAACAAAAATGGGTAACCAAGATATTGGGTTATGATTTTGAAATCATATATAAAAAAGGGAAGCAAAATGTTGTGGCAGATGCACTCCCAAGAAAGGATGAAGATGTTGAGGCCTTTCTCTATTCTATCTCGATCATCCAACCCGATTGGAAAATAGAAGCAAGGGATGAATGGAAGAATGATGAAAAATTTTGGACTCTCATTCAAAGGTTGCAACAGGATTCCAATACATCAGATACATTTACATGGAAAAACGATTCACTATGGTACAAAGATCGCTTATATTTATGTAAGAACTCCCAACTCAAACAAAAGGTACTACTGGAATTGCACACCTCTCCAGTAGGAGGGTACTCAGGATTTTTAAAAACCTACCATAGGGTCAAGAAGGAATTTTTTTGGCATGGCCTTAAAACTGATGTTCAAATGTTTGTGGAAGAATGTTTGGTTTTCCAACAAAATAAGGTGGAAAAATTAAGGCCCCTGGTCTTTTACAACCATTAGCCATCCCAAGTCAGTGCTGGGAGGAGGTTTCCATGGATTTCATCACATGGTTATTGAAGTCTGAAGGGAAGATCATCATCATGGTGATTGCTTATAGACTGAACAAGTACGCACACTTTTTTTCACTCTCTCATCCCTTCAAAGCCAGTACAGTTGCCACCACATTCATGGAGACAGTTCAAAAGCTACATGGCAGCCCAAAGATTATTGTAAGTGACATTGATCCCATCTTCAATGGACATTTTTGGACATAATTATTGTCTTGTTTGGGTACTCAATTAGCTCATAGCTCATCCTATCATCCTCAATCTGATGGACAAACCAAGATAGTGAACAAATGTATGGAAGGCTACCTTCATTGTTGTCTCTGATAAACAAACACAATGGTTCAAATGGTTACCCTTGGCAGAATGGTGGTATAACACTTCCTTTCATACTGCAACAAAAATGACACCATTTATGGCATTCTATGGATACCACCCTCCTTCCATCACTTCTTCTCTAAAAGAAAAATCTAAGGTTCAAGCAGTGGAAGATCACATCGAGCATCAACAACAAGTTCTCCAAATATTAAAGGACAACCTGGCCATGGCAAAAAATCACATGAAACAATAAGAAGATTAACATCGTAGTGAAAGAAGTTTTGAAGTAGGGGATTGGGTGTTTTTAAGACTACAACCATACAAACAGATGTCCCTCAAGCAAACCAAGAAGGATAATAAATTATCACCAAAGTACTATGGCCCTTATAAGGTGTTGCAAAAGATTGGTACTATGGCATACAAATTGGAGTTGCCTGCATCTTCACAAGTACACCCACTATTCCATGTTTCATGCTTAAAGAAGGTTATAGGTGACAAGATCTCAGTTCAAACTATATTTCCATAACTTGACGAGGAAGGAAAAATCATATTGGAGCTTGAAGCCATCACTAACACAAGAATTCACCAACTGAGGAATAGATCCATTTCAGAGTATCTCATTAAATGGAGGAAACTATCGGCTGAAGATTCCACTTGGGAAGATGATTCTTTTATACAGAAGCATCCAAAGTTACTCAAGTGTTGTAGACAACACTTGTCTCAAGGGGAGGGGAATGTTAAGCCCTAAATAGTGGCTCATTACCCCTTAATTGGGGATTTTTTTTTTTTTTTGTACTGGGGGAATCGACAACGGGAAATTCTCGTACTCACGTGACAAGGGATCGATCCCCGTCGGCTACCACTATAACCCCAGGTGCAACTACCCAGCCCGCAAGAATGGCGCATGAGTAAATCCAGGTGAGAATCGAACATGAGACTTCATTTTACAGATTTCCTTCCATTTACACTGCACTTGCCAATCCGTCTACACCCGTGCAGGCTTAATTAGGGCATATTACATTAGTAATGTTATTTTATTTATGTCGGATTTAGTCCATTAGTTGTAATTATACCTCCTAGTCTCCTATATATACCAAGGAAAAATTTTCATTTGGAATAATCTTGTAATTGAACATTTATGTGGGCATAAAGAGGTTGCCCCCTCGAAGAGGCTTATTATCTAAATTTCTCTCTTTTTCAAGGCATTGAGTACTTATTCTAAGGTTTTTCTATGCTATATTGATATTTGGTTCCTAACACTGAACCATGCATCAACCTATACCTCAACCTGTAATCAACTTGTACCATAAACAAATGCATCAACCATGCACCAACTTGTACCAAACAACTTATAATCAACCTGTACCATAAAAAACTGCATCCAACCATGTACCAAGTATGTACAAATCATGTTTCACCTAATCATCAACTATGACTCATCAATATGTGCCAACATCATCAACTATACACCTCATGTATGTGCCAACTCATCAACTACTTGTATCAACCATATACCCAACATGTACCTTAACCAAAAGACCTCATCAATTTCATAATCCAAATATGATTTGTAACTCTATAATATACCTGGTGTATATGATAACATACCCGCAAACATTCCTTAAATTTAACAACAAGAGACTAGCATTTTCATCAAACTTTTCTTTAGTCTCACATGACTTGTTTTGGATTAGTCAACAACCCTAACTTGAAATAGTCATAACTATGTATCTATAATGAATAAAGATCTGAAACTGATACACAATGTTCTTTAGTGTGTTTTATTCAATTCCTCCAAGTGTCACTACTTGAAACCTCTCAAAAAAGGAGTTATAGAAAAAATGGCATACCTTGTTGAATTCTGGCTTATTCTAGAGAGCGACCTTGTAGAGCGTGCCCCACACAGAATATTTGTTGAGAAGATATGAAACTATTACACAATATACTAAATACTGTACTCTAATCAAAACATTTTGTCTTACTGAATTTGGATCTGTTATGAAGAAGTTATGACATTTTTTCCCGAAACACCTTAGAAAGCACCATCAAAAGAATTAATCCTCCCTTGAATTCCGACCTTCTTTTCTTCACGTTCCTTCTAAATTTTTTCTTAGATATCCTTTGGTTACCTCAAAAACTTATATATATTCAATATTCTCAAGTGTATTCCAAAATTAGAGAGCCTTGCCTCTTATTTATACTCTCCAAGTAGCTTCCTTAAAAACTTCTTCTAGGTCACTTTGCCTACTTTCCTTATTTTAGGGTTAACCCACTTCAAATTTCTCCATTAAATTTATTATTTAAATAATTTATTTTGTATCACTTTGAATTATAGTACACTCATCACTTCACTTTATTATTTACCTTCTAAAATCTCTTAAACCACTTTGACTACTTTGACCTTTTGGGGCTTCTAGATGACATATGAAGGTCCTCCAACTTCGTAACGTCATAACTCTCAAACTGTGAGGAGTTATTTGACATTCCACATACCACCAGAAATGGAATGATATGTACTATCCATATAGAATAGTATTACCTACAAATATATCAAAAATCATACCATTATCCATTAAACAAAATTGGGTCCATTACCCAAACCTAGGTTCTCCAACTTCTTATGGCCATAACTCTCTAACCATGAGGAATTATGTGATGTTAGACATACCATCAAAAATGGAATGACAAGCACTATCCATCTAGGATAGTTTCACTGGAAAATTCACTGACCTTCATCTCATTATTCCACAAATAAGCATGGGTTCTCTAACCATACTTCTAGGATAACTCAATCTGCAAAGCGTCTTCCCGTGAGGGATTTCACCATAAGGGGACCACTTTGGAGTTCATTTTTTGTGCTATCAAGCTTTCTTCAAAGGTTTAAAATCAATGAAAACCAACCTTAATAAAAAATCTCCCCCTTTGGCATTGATGGCAACACTCTGATGCAAAATTGAAATTATGTCATGCAATACTAAAGTCATATCAGTCATGCTCCCACTGGAAACATGCCTCCGTCCTCTGCATCTTTGTGACCATTTCTCCCCCTAGAACCATGCCATTTTCCTCTGCATTTAATGAATCTCTCCCCCTTTGTCATCAATGGAAAAGGTATCTTTCCATCTAGGGCTTCTCCCCTTGGCTGAATTGTCCTCTTTATGGTGCTTCCTCGTGTACATCTAAGACATATAAGATAAGAATTCAAAAGCATTCATTTTGGAGTAGAAATAACTTTGAGTCTCTGGCGAAGATACTCAAAGGATTCTGATGGAAGTGGTTTTGTAAAGATGTCTTCCACTTGTTCTTTTGTGCCCACATACTCAACTCTGATGTTCTTTTCTGCAACTTGCTCATGTAGAAAGTGATACTTGATTAGAATGTGATTCTTCTTGGAGTGCATCATCGAGTTCTTTGAGATACTGATGGTTCTTTTATTATCACAAATGATTGGAATGGGCTCATCATACTCAACCTGTATAGCTATCATAGTTTGTTTCATCCAAAGAACTTGTGTACAACATGATGTTGTTGCAATATACTCTGCTTCAGTTGTAGATAAAGATATTGATGATTGTTTCTTTCTTATCCATGATACTAAACACTCACCCAAGTAGAATGTTGCTCCACTGGTGCTTCGTCAATCATCAATACAACCTACCCAATCTACATCTATTTAGGAAATAAGTGATAGATCCTTTCCTTTTGGATACCATAATCCAAACTCTTTTGTTCCTTTGAGATATCTGAAAATCCGTTTCACTGATAATACATGTGATTCCTTTGGTGTTCTTGAAATCGTGCCACATGTCCAACTACCTGCATTACATCTGGTCTAGATGTTTTCACATATAGTAGGCTGCCAATCATTGACTTGTATTACCTCTTATCTGTAGACTTTGAATCATCATCTTTGCTCAACTTGCAACTGGTTTGGATGGGAGTGATAACTGGTTCGCAATATTCCATTCCAAACCTCTTTAGCATTTCTTTGATATATTTGATTTGAGAAATAAAAATTCCTTGGTTTCTTTGACGTATCTTAAGTCCCATAAATAAGGATAGTTCTCCAAGTAATGACATTTCAAATTCATTCTACATATCCTTTGCAAAGTTTTGGCTTAACCTATCATCATTACTACCAAAATTAATATCATCAACATAAACTTCAATTAATAAAATATTACCTTGACTTACCTTGATGTAGAGGTTGTTGTCTGCACTTCCTTTTCTAAACCCTACCTATTGTAGATACTTATCCAGTCTAGAGTACCATGCTCTAGGAGCCTGTTTTAGACCATAGAAGGCCTTATTTAATTTACACACATAATCTGCATTCTCTAACAACTAAAATCCTTCTAGTTGTTCAATGTAGACTTCTTCAAGTTCCCCTTTCAGAAAAGATGATTTAACGTCCATCTAATAGGCTTTAATAATTTTGGAGCATGCATAAGCTAAAAGAAAATGGGTTTCTTCCATTTTGGCAACTGGGGCAAATGTCTCTTCAAATTCTATTCCTTCAATCTATGCATATCCTTTACATACCAATATATATTTGTTCCTTGTAAATTTTCCATCTTCATTCAATTTATTTATGAAAACCCATTTTGTGTTGATCACATTCTTATTCTTTGGTCTTGGAACCAATCCCCAAGTGTCATTTTTCTCTATTTGATCCAATTCTTCATCCATGGCCTTATTCCAAAATTCATCCTTCCTGGCTTCTTCAAAACAGTTTGGTTCAATTTTAGATAAGAGTGTTAGGTGTGTTTTCTCTGGTGAACATATTCTTCTTCTAGTCTCAACTCCTGCATCTTTGTTTCTGATAATCTGATCTGAAGGATGATTCTTTTGTACTTGTCTTCTAAGTGTCTTTGGAGACACTTGCTGAACTTTATCTTTTGTTTCTGTCGGATTCTCTTCATCTTCCTCTTCTGCTTCTTTTTCATCTTCAGCTTCTTCTTCAAAAGGTTGTTCCATTGATTCATTTTCTTCTTCCTTTGATTTTGGTCTACCTGTTTCATCAATTGTTACATTGATGCTTACCACAACTTTGTTCAATCTCAGATTGTAACACTTGTATGCTTTCCTTTTACTTGAGTAACCAACAAGTACTCCTTTTTCCACACGAGAGTCAAACTTTCCCATTCTGCCATCTTCTCTTTTGATGTAGCATTTGCTTCCAAAAACTCTGAAGTGCTTCACATTTGTTGGTATTCCTTTCCATAGCTTGTAGGGAGTTTTCTCGGTGTTGTTTCTGAGCATTACTCTATTTTGAATGTGAATTGTTTTATGCACTTCCTTCTCAGCATCAGGATAATTCTCCTCGTGTACCATACTATCTAAAGTCAATATCCTGGTACGATGGTCCAAAATATATCTGTCAATTTGGAATCCATTAGCATTGTTTAAGCCATTTCTTGTACTGTCTTGTTCTTTCTTTCAACAACTCCATTATGTTGAGGTGTCCTAGAAACGAAGAATTGCCTTTTTATTCCATGACTGTTGTAGTATTCCATAAATTCCTTTGAAGTGAAATCTCCTCCATTATCAAATCTCAAGCATTTGATTTTTGAATCCATTTCATTTTCAACCATTTCCTTGTAGATCTTAAAGTTTTCAAAAGCTTCTGACTTATTCTTGAGAAAGAAAACTGTAGTCTTTCTTGTATAATCATCAACTAATAACATAAAATATTTCTCACGTTTTAAACCCTTTTTTGTAGTTGAGCCAGCTAGATCAATGTGCACAATTTCCAGTGGTCTTGTCATTCAATATTCCTTTGATTTGAACCTGGTCTTTGTTTGCTTTCCTTGTTGAAAATGCTTGCCTAAAGTGTTGGTTGGTTTCGTGATCTGGGGCATTTATCTGATTGGTTCTCTTTTGCTGACTTTGACAAGGTTATCAAAATGTATGTGACCCATTCTTTTTTTCCATAGACAACTTTCATCTTCCTTTCCTAGACAACACTTTTCATTTCCAATTTCACTTAACACATATATGTTGCTTGAAGTTCTTGCAACTGTAGCAATCAATTTTCCTTAACCTTCTTTTCTTATCACACACTTTTGTGAATAGAAAATAACTTTATGATCTTGGTCACACATTTGAATCACACTTACAAGATTATGTTTCATATCTTCTACTAGTAGAACATTTTCTTCCTTTGTATTCTTGTTCCCAATTCTGACTGTGCCTTTTCCAATGATTTTAGCTGAATCATCATTTCCAAAGGAGACTGATCCATCTCTTTCCTTTATTAATATAAGAAACCTATATCTATCACCTATCATGTGTTTTGAACAACCACTGTCAACATACCAACCACGTTTATTCTTCTTAGCTTGTAGAACGAGTGTGCATTCTTCATTGCTATACTAATTCTTCTTTCTTATCCATTTCCTTTTCTGAGGTTTATGTCTGTGACTATTGTTATTCTGTTGTGGTTCTCTAGGAGGGACTTTCATTCTGCAATATTTGGCCATGTGTCCAAATTTGTTACATTTGTAACATTCCACTTCAGTGCTCAAAGATTCAAACATGTTGTAACTTCTTCTATGTGTTTCACTAGGCCTTCTTGGATAACCCTTTTGTGTATGACTTTCAAAGTTGTTTATGTTCCTGTTTTTAGCTCTGTAATTCATAGCTTTATGTCCAAAATTATTACATCCATAACATAAACCAAAAAATATAGTTTGGTACCTGGAAGTTGAAGATCTTCTGAAAGGAAGTTCTCTTATGAATCCTTCTTCTTCTTTAGGCGTATCTGTTTGTTGTTGATTCTGAAATATAAATCTTCTCAGTGGAGGAGTGTCCTTGTAATCTTCCTTGTATATCTTGCTATCCCCTTTGAGTGTTTTTGCATAGCTTTTTATATATGTTTCTTGCTCTATTGTTTTGGAGCTTGATCCCTTTTCTGTCTGATTGTATCCAAGTCCGAACTTGTTAAGATGATATTTTTTACTATTGATAATGTCATCCAAAACTTTTGAGCTATTTTGCATATTTTTCTTTTGAATATCCTTTTTTAATGTGACAATCTCTGCTTCCAAATTTCCAATGTCCCTGTCCTTTTCTTCTAGCTATTCTTTGAGTGCTTCTTCAATTCTTTTATCTTCTTCTATTTGAACCTTCAAATTTGTGATCATTTGTTCTAGTTCTTGAGTATCTTCTTTCTTGTCTAGTTCCTCTTGTAGTTTCATGTTTTAATTCTTTTATCGTTTGATAACTTCTATGGTACACATCAATTCCTATCAGTAGTCAACTTCCTCCTCTTCAATTTATTCTTCGACTTCTTCATATTCTTCTTTGGCTTCTTCATATTCTTCTTTGGAGTCTTCTTTATCAGAGTCTTCTACTGTCATGAATAGAACTCTTCCTGTCTCGTTGTCACTGACTTCATCTTCATCTGATGATGATATGTCTTCTTTGGTGCATAAGCTTTACTTGAAAATTTTCTTTGTAGTTCTTTTGCCTTTATATGTTTGTTTGTCTTTTGAGTAACCTTCATCATTTCTCTTTTTATTATGAGGACATTTGTTAGAAAAATGACCAATACCATCACAATTAACACAAATTAAAGGAATCTTACCTCTATACCTACCGTCGATTCCCTTGTTCAATATTTTGATGAAGTTGGCCACTTCTTCATCATCTTTTGAGCCATCATTGTTGCTACTATGTTGTTCTTATTGCTTTTCCTTTTGCTTTGATCTTTTAGAGGCTTTGATGATTGCTTCTTTTACATCTGGATTTTCTTGTTCAATTCTCATTTCATATGCTATGAAGATTCCATGTAGTTCATCCATGCTTATTGAGTTTATATCTGATCTTTCTTTTAGTGATGATATCTTAGGGTCAAATCTCACAGGAAGAGATCTTAGTACCTTTTAAACAATTTTAGATTCTTCGATTTCCTCTCCCAATCCTATGATTGCATTCAATGTTTCATCAACTCGTAAGAAGTAGGCTGCAATATTCTCATCTTCCTTCATCTTTAATTGTTCGAACTAACCTCTGTAAGTTTTAAGCTTTGTTTCTTTGACTTTTGAATCTCCTTCATAAATAGTTCGAAGCTTGTCCCAAATATCTTTAGCGTATTTACAATGTGCAACTTTGGTGAATGCTTTTTCACTGAGACCATTCAAAAGTGCATTTGTGGCTTTGGAATTATTCTGACCGATTTTCACTGCTTTTTCATTTGTTGGCGGAACTATTGGTGTTGTGTATCCATCTACAATTGATTGCCAAATTTCAAATCCCTGTGCTTGTATTTATGTCTTCATCCTTATGCTCCAAAAAACATACTTTTGTCCATCAAACTGTGGTATTCCATTTGTATACAAGTTTTTTCTCTCCATGATCTACCTTTCAATGGTAAAACTAATTTCTGAAGGAACCTTATCTGAAACCAATTATTGGATTACTGAGAGGGGGGGGGGTGTGAATCAGTAATAGAGAAATTATAATCCTTTTTAACCAAATAATCCAAGTGTTATATCAATGTATAATTATAATCCAATAATAAGCAATGAACAAATGAAAAATCATACACATACACAGTACACCAGTGTTTTACGTGGAAACCCAAAGCCGGAGAAAACCACAGAATGATTTTTCTTATATGTCTTGAAGAATTACATTCATTGGAAGCACCAACTTCCTTTGTTTTCCAGCTGCAATTGGAAGGAGGCTCCAACCTCCTAGTTTCTTAGGCTACAACCTAAGGGAAGCTCCAACTCCCAAATTCTCTGGCTACAACCAGAAGGAGGCTACAACCCCCTATGTTCTTCGGCTACAACAAGAAGGTGGTTACAATCACCTGTCCTTGCCTCGTCCAACCGCCCTAAAGTAGAAGTAGAATGATGGAACCACTGTCACACTATCACTATGAGATATACTGCTATAAACCTAAACCATGCATCAACCTGTACCTCAACCTGTAATCCACATGTACCATAAACAAGTGCATCAAACATGCACCAACCTATACCAAACAACCTGTAATCAACCTGTACCATAAACAAGTGCATCCAACCATGTACCAAGTATGTACCAATCATGTGTCACCTACTCATCAACTATGACTCATCAATATGTACCAACATCATAAACTATACACCTCATGTATGTTCCAACTCATCAACTACTTGTCTCAACCATGTACCCAACATGTACCTTAACCAAAAGCCTTCATCAATTTCATCATCCAAATATGATTTGTAACTCTGTAATAGACCTAGTGTATATGATCACATACCTACAAACCTTCATTAACTTTAACAACAAGATACTAGCATTTTCATCAAACTTTTCTTTAGTCTCACATGACTAGTTTTGGATTAGTCAACAACCCTAACTTGAAATAATCATAACTATGTACCTATAATGAATAAATATATGAACCTAATACAAAATGTTCTTCAGTGTGTTTTATGCAATTCCTCCAGTTTTCACTACTTGAAACCTCTCAGAAAAGGAGTTATAAAAAAAATGGAATACCTTGTTGAATTCTGGCTTATTCTAGAGAGAGACCTTGTAGAGCGTGCCCCGCATGGAATATTTGTTGAATCGATCTGAAAATTTTACACAACATACTAAAAACTATAATATAACCAACACATTTGGTCTTACTGAATTTGGATCTTTTATGAAGAAGTTATGACGTTTTTTCCTGAAACACCTTAGAAAACATCATCAAAAGAATTTATCCTCCCTTGAATTCCAACCTTCTTTTCTTCACCCTCCTTATGAAATTCAGCTTATATATCCATTGGTTACCTCAGACACCTATATATATTCAATATTATCAATTTTGATCCAAAATGAGAGAGTCGTTCCTCTTGTGTATACTCTCCAAGTAGCTTCCTTAAAAACATCTTCTAGGTCACTTTTCCCACTTTCCTTATTTTAGGGTTAACCCACTTCTAATTTATCCATTAAATTTATTATTTAAATAATTTATTTTGTATTCACTTTGAATTATAGTACACTCATCACTTCACTTTATTATTTACCTTCTAAAATCTCTTAAACCACTTTGACTACTTTGACCTTTTGGGGCTTCTAGATGACATATGAGGGTCCTCCAACTTCGTAAGGCCATAACTTTCAAGCCGTGAGGAGTTATGTGACGTTCCACATACCACCAGAAATGGAATGATATGTAATATCCATATAGAATAGTATTACCTGAAAATATATCAAAACTCATACCATTATCCATCATACAAACTTGGGTCCATTACCAAAACTTGGGTTCTCCAACTTCTGATGGCCATAACTCTCTAACTGTGAATGTGACGTTACACATACCACCAGAAATGGCATGAAAATCACTATCCATATTGGATAGTTTCACTGAAAAATTCATTGACCTTGATCTCATTATTCCACAAATAAGCACGGGTTCTCTAACCATACTTCTAGGATAACTCAATCCGCAAAGCGTCTTCCCATGAGGGCTTTCACCATAAGGGGACCACTTTAGAGTTCATCCTTTGTGCTATAGGGATTTCTTCAAGGTTTGAAATCAATGACAACCAACCTTAATCAACAATAAAATTAAAATCAACACCATTTCCCTAATCTTTCCCTTCAACAAAGTTATTACAAATAACCAAAAGTTATTTACAAGTTTTCCCACAATATTTTGAACTGAGGGAAATGCACACCCATGCTTATATAGAAATCCAAATAGATTTATCTAAGTTTTTGGGTGAAGTTAATAACATTGTAAACATTATATAACATACAAAGTGCAGTATAAAATGACTAAGGACTTCTACCATGAACCAAGATTCCACATTCCCCCCCCAATACTTTGAACTAATGGAAATGCACACCCATGCTTCTATATAGCTCCAAATAGAGTTATATAACTTTTAGGTTGAATTTAATAACATTATAAGTCTTTATATATCATATGGAGTGCATTATAAAATGACTAAGGACTTCTACCTTGAATCGTGATTCCAAAGTTTTTGTAATATGGAGGGTAAAACCATCTTACGGTAAAATGCATGCCTAATACTAATATGACCTCCAAGTTGAGTGGTTCCAATTGTGGAGTTTTAATTTTATCATTTTACATCTATTCATACTTTAGTTGTGCATTTTGAAACAAAAAACCCTCTGTTGTGCATAAATGCTAAAATTTTCCTTGTAAATGCAAAAAATGCATGAAAATGGGGCATGATGAGAAATGCACCCTAGGAAGAAAAATCCATGTATGGTGTTGTTAATTTACAAGTTACAAGTTACATGACTGTTTATTTGTTGTAAACCCAAAAGAATGCATACTAGGGTGATTTGTGCCCAAAAGTTAGTAGAGGGTTGAAATATACATGAATGTTTGGCAATTGTGCACACACACTAACTAAAATGGAAAAATGAGTACTAACTACCTTCATCCATGAGCTCGATGAGGTAGGAACTTGTAAAACCACATCACACATAGGATAGTTGTTAGTTTCATTTCCATTGCGAAGGCTTATAAAATTCATCAGAGAATACAAGGTTATATGTCTGAATAATAATTAATTAAATAAATAGACATATTGACATGTATGATACCCTAGAAAGAATAAAATGGAATACTGATTTGAGAAAAATACTTGTTTTTATTTTAAACTATAATTTATTCCCTTGTGCAGAAACGCCCACCGGGCTTCACTAAAATGCACACCCAGGTATTAACCCTCCTGTAATTTGAGTGGTTCAAATTTTTGAGGGTGCATTAGATAATTTTATACATATCTACATATTTAGATTTTCATTTGCAAACATAAAAGTGGTTTTTGTGTAAAAGAGGCAAATTCTACTTTGTAAATTGAGAGACCAAAACAATAGAAACTGACCTAATGGAAATGCATGGCAATGCTTCTATATAGATCCAAATTTAGTTATTTAAGTTCTCTATGTGGAAAATCTACCCACAAAATTGTGGGTAGAGTTGCAGATGATACAAATCTACCCACGGTCCTGTCAGCAGAAAATATGGAAACTCTACCCACATGGAATCTCTTCCCACAGGCCTGTGGCCAAAGTTATAGATGCTACAACTCTACCCAAAAACTTGTGGGAAGAGATGTGGCAAATCTGCCCATAGGCCTGTGGGAAGAGATGTGGAAACTCTTCCCACAAGCTCGTGGGTAGAGATGTGGAAACTTTTCCTGCAGGCCTATGGGAAGAGATGTGGCAACTCTTCCCACAGGCCCATGGGTAGAGATGTGGAAACTCTACCCATAGGCCTATGGGAAGAGTTATAGATGATACAACTCTACCCACATGCCTCTAGGCAGATATTTGGAAACTCTTCCCACAAGAATGTGGGAATATTTGTAGATTATACAACTTTACCCACATGCATGTGGGCATATCTACAATCCTTCCCACTAGCCTATGGGAAGAGATGTGGAAACTATGGATACCCTGGATAAATTCCCACATATAAATATATTTTGGGTGGAAGAAATTCAAGTTTATTTCACATAAATCACAAAGTTCCTCAAGTTCAATTCTGTACCAAATATGTATGATCATAAACAATGAATATGATTGGTTATCTAATATGAAAAATACAAGTTTGCCATGGGAAACCTATATAATATTTCTATAGATAGTATTTTAAACTAATGCATTATAGATCATAAAGTAAAATTCATCCTTTGGGATACCTATGATAAAGAGATTGGAGGGAATTATGGTGTAACATAAAGTACTAGGTTGAAGTTTCTCTATGTTAGACTCTAGTAATTGACACAATGTTAAGATGCCATGGAATATGCAAAGAATTGGAACACGTGTCAACTAGTTGGTCACCCTTATGCCTGCAATGAGACTCCATTGCAACCCATTGTGATAGTGTGGATTTTATTAGTAAATAAGACATAATAAATTAGATCAAAACAAAAAACAAAGATACAAGGTAATAAAATTTGGAGATCCTTTTAGTCTGAAGTGAACACCCCACATATATAGAGAAAATATAACTGAACACCATATCCCTAACCTTGTCCTTCAGAACCCCTGCATAAATCATTAGACAATAAAATGTTATATGAATAAATAATAATTAAATAAATAAACAAGCATATCAACATGTACGCGACTCTCGAAATACTGAAGTTGGATACCTGAATGAGCTTCTCTTGGTTTCAAGAATAATTTTTTCTCTACTGAACAAGGCCAACCACAAGAAGGTGGAAGCTCATTCGGCCCCTTCCCCTCCCCTCACATCACTCTCAATTCCCCATACCCAATCTATCTACTAGAAAATAATTAAAAGAAGCATAGTACAATTCATGTATAGAAAGTTTCAAAACTAAATTTAAAGGTTAATGAAAGAAATAATGTGTTTGCAGCTATGTGGTTTTGTACACACAAAACTTATAACATACATCCATAAGAAGGTAGCATTAAATAGTATATATTAATATATTTGATCATCAAAATATGTTTCTATTATACAAGTTTCTCATAACATACATCCATAATAAGGTAGCAACAAATAATATATATTAATATATTTTATCATCAAAATATGTTTCCATTATACATGTTTCTCATAATATATACAATCATAATAATTTTATGTTTTTTATTTTTCATAAATATGTTGATTGTCTCATCCATGTCTTGACATGCTTCAGTTGTTGGGCCCTTTTTTGGTGTTGATTCAATATGCATTATTTGATGTGTTATATGTCTATTTGGGTACTCTCCATGACATGCAAGTCGCTACTAAGGGACCTCAAATACAATAACAAAAGGGTTAAATTGACATGGTTAGTTATTATTCATAGAAGTAGTTAATTAATTCAAGTAGAATTACAATGTTTTTTACCATGTTGAATAGTCAAGACCATTGGTTCGGCTGCCATGTGTTCCTACTCTTGCCAAGCATTCTCATCTACATTCTCTACCATCAAAACATGAAAAGTTATAAGTAAACCATATGCAAGTAAATATTAATAATTTTATTAATCTGTACTTCTGATTTTATAGCCATAATACCATCATGGTCGGGTTGCACACCACCATCATTGGGTTTCACTCCAACATCATGGCCGAGATACACAACACCATTGGGCTACACTCCACTATCATGGTCGGGTTGCACACCACCATCATTGGACTACACTCCATTTTTATTAGGTTTCTTTCCACTTCTTGCCTCATTATTGTTGTTTCTCTCTTGCTTAAAATAGAAAGGAACATTCATTTATGGGTGAAATCAATCGTGAATAGATTTTACAAGTAATCAACTATTAAAGTCCATTGATTTTACTCAGATTTTGTTCAAATGGGTGGATTGTGTGTACCCCATTCTTTGTCAATGTTCAACCACACTTTGAAAGCCACACTTGAAACCAAGCCGAAGGTCTTCTTCTGTGGTCACAGTTTTGAATTGAGCCCCATGCCTTGCACAATATCTCAAATTTGGCTTATTGGATGCAATTAAATAAAATTTGGATGATGATATAAATTATATGGTTTATATATGTTGTACTTACAATTTGTGTTTTTAGTTTCATGTAACCACCCTAGCCAAGTTTATGCTGCCTGTTTTTTTCTAGTATTGCCTTGGTTTCTTTGGAAGTGTCTGGGAGCCTAGAAAAAGTTTCCAATAGGTTGTATATCACAAATTTTATGCATAACTAACAAAAATTCATCATATTAAATTCGAAATATGATATACCTTCTTGGTCCAGGTGGTGTCTTTCCTTCTTTTCTCATTGTCTTCTCTTTTGCCTCCTATAATAGATTCTTCCACTCAACCTTGAGAATCATCGAAGGACGTTGATACCTAGGGTTTGTTTGAAAATTAACCCTATATTGGTCCCTCACATATTTCAAATATGTACCATCCAATGAGGTGACTCCAATTTTATTGAAGGAATCACTGAACAGGCTAACCAAGTGGTCAATAAGTTCCTTCTTCAAAATGGGATTATGAGCATTCCACCATGTCCATATGGTGGGCCCAAAAATATCTAAGTCCTTGTCATTCATATTCTTAAAAATGGTGTTGTTTCCTGTAAAACAATATGGTCATTAATTTAAAATAATTGTAGAGATGTATGTTTCAATTAGATAATAAGAGATAATTAAGACATTAATAAATACCCAAGATTTTTTGTATCTTGATTGGAACAATGTTCTCGTCCACCAAAAAGGTAATTGGAAGTGTTTCCTTGCTGGTAACACATCGTTGACACCTAAAAAATTACAAGATGAGATCCATGCCTGCAAATAAGTTGCAATGCATTTATACATACATATTATTAATACTAAATAGGTGGGACCCCCTTAGAATAGTAATAAAAGGAAATGAATCCTCTTGTTAAGATCTCCAAGCTTCGCCTATGATTGCATTACAAGAATAATTTCACCATTGAGAACAAAAGAAAAATTCTAGTTCTATTTTCAATTTATGGATGATTGATTAGTAATTTTATTTGAAAATAAATGTTTATGTCATTAAACATTCTTTCCCTTGCTACATCTAGAATTTAACACTAAGCGCAAATTGCATGCAAACTTATGTTATATTTGGACAATGGGTCATCATGTGGTATGGAATTTCTTTGGAAAATTATATACATTGTGGATACATGTGTTGGTTTTGGACTTGACTTTTGATATTGGAAATTTGTATAGTAAATTTTCCAAAATAGTTGACATGTGTGTGAAGGGTTGATGGAAGCTGAGCACGCTTCACTATGTTGTGGTTGATGAAATTTATTATATGGGATATGGGAAGTGATGTGCATTTATTGTACATCATTCTTACCCTATCTCAAGCATGACACCTTTACTATGTTGTTGGTATTTGCTGTGGGCACTCTGGTAAATAGAAACTCAGGCATTTTTGGCCCTTGGGGAAAAGGAGTTGTGTTTTGTGGTTTCCTTAGCATTACTCTTATAGGTATGAAGATTTTATCTCTCCATTCATGAAATTTAATCTCTGCTTGAGTTAAAATCATTTTTTTGGCTCTAGGATTTTGCATGCAAAATGTATTTGTTCTCCAAAGTTTACAACATTTCTTTTAAAACACTTCGGTTGTGTGAAATCACATTTCGATTTGGGTTTTACTTGTTTTTCCTTTTGGAATTTGAGCAAATCGAACCAGAAATATAGTTCGACTATGTGTTTGGTTTAGGGTATAAAATTGTGTTGTTCCTGAAGAAAGCATGGTATTTACGTTGTTGATATAAAGTCTACGGTGGATTGTTTGCATTATGGCTGTGCAAAATGCATTTTGATCGTATTTTATTTCATGTTGGCGTAAAATTGATTTAAACTTGAAATATCGTTCGACGTTATAATCTTGTTGGATTACTTTTGTTTGGTTACATTTGGAACAAACATTGGCAATTATACCGTTGGCAAAGGTTTTTATAGTAAATAAGTTTGTTTTCGCTCGGATTTTATGATTAATTTTTAAAGTATTCTCTTTCTCTGTAAAACAAAAGGGAAATGAAGGTTTTGTATATTACCCTAGCCAAACCCATACCTTGAAAGAATTTTAGTTCTCTCCATTTGATGAGTTATGAGGACATGTGTGTTATAAAAATTTTCACCTAGGAAGTTTTCCAGGAAACTATTTTTGGGAAGGAATTGTTATCTCCTTGCTTATGGGATGCACTGAAAACCTCATGCCTACTTCAAAGTCTTGTTTATTTCCCCAATAGCCATAACATTGATTCGAAACCACAAAATCATGGGCTCACTATGTTATTTATCCATTTGGAATTCGATTGACTTCTAAAGTTAATATGAGTTGATGATTATTAAACTTACACTGGGGTTTTCAAGCCACTTTGGTTTCACTGCTAATGATTTGAGGTTATAGCGAAAATTTTGATGCAACATTGAAAGTTCCTTGTGATTCCTTTCAGTATTTCATGCCGATTTAAAATATTTAGTTATGATTATTGCTAAGCCCAAATGATTTTTTAATTGTGTCCTACATAAAACTTTACCATTTTAAAAGAACATATATGGTTTTGAAAAAGAGAAGGAAGATTACGATGGTTGGCAGTTCTATAATTTTCCTTGAAATTGATATTAAATAGTTTAAAATGTATAGTTCATGGATGTTGTATGATGAAGTGTTATAAAATAAATGGTTGTGGCTCAAATAAGGTTTGGTTTATGGGAGTCTTGTTTTCTAAATTGGCTTGGCGAACAATGGTAAAATGTTTCCAATAAAGAATATTGTTGTGAACTATAGAATTAATGAATTATATTTTATTTAATATAACAATAACCATATTACTCCCATCCATGATATCACTTTTTCGCTCATTATATTCCCAACATTATCCCAATAACATTTAACTCACTTCCTTGTTCTGTTATTATAATTTCATTGATTTGGATGATGATTTGAGTGAAGGTTTCAATATGAAGGCATTGTTTTATAAGGGAAAGTCTCTCCATTCCTGTCATGACATCATTTTTAATTCATTACAAAGCCCCCATATTCCCAACAACCCTGTAATTCTGTGTTCAATTGCAATTAATTATTAAATTCAGTATCTGGTGGATTGTATCAATGGATGAATTGCATATTCTTTTGTTGTGAATAATAGAGCCAACATATTGATTTTATTTAGGTAGAGTATTATTGAATGGATTGTTAAAAAATTTCGTATTTTGATTGAAATATTGTTTTAGGATGATTTTTTCTAGTAGGGGCAACAATGGCAGAGGTGCAAATAGAGGTAGAGGAAACAATTGGCAAAGAGGCCATAGAAGTCCACGATTCTCAATACACTTTTATGTTGATCCTCAAGAACTAAATAATATTTTTCAAGCTGGGCTATTCAACCTAGTTGTCCAAGGGATTCTCCAACCTTGACCTGAGAGGCATCCTTTCTAGCCACATCAAAACTTCTCTGGTATCTGTGTTCACCCTCATGTTTCTATGCATCTAGAACCACCTGCCAATGATGGTTGGCAAGAGATTGTCCATCAACCTGATGCACATCATAATGGTTGGAATACAACAATGTTTCCATTGCCTCCTCCTCCCCCATCATTAAATCCAAAATCCCAAGTTGATCACATTGCTTCGCCAACCTAGTCTTCCATGCAAGCAAAAGGCTAAAAAATACCATGCCCGAACCAAATATTGATAAAGGGAAAAAAAGTGTCCAATTTCCCTAACTCTTCCAAAAATTCCTCTAAATCAGTGTCCTCCCATATCCACCTCAAATAAAATTTCTCCCATGTCATCAACGAAATCCATACTCAAGGTTCCAATCAGCCTAAGGATGCTACAAAAGGCAAAACAACAGAAAGATCAAAAAACGACAGTAGTGAAAAGAGGCAAACCACCTCTCATAACAAATATGGATTTTGATGTTGTTATTGGTATGTCAACATACTTTTGTTTTGGACAACAAACATATATTTAGACAAATGTTTTTGGAAAACTTGGATATTATCCTATTTTTGGTCAACAATCATGTTTTAGTTTTCTTAATAATAAAATGTTTGACTATTTATATGAATGGGAGTTACAAGGAAAATGTTGGAGCATATATTAGGTTATTATATTTCACATTATGATGATTATTGAAGTCAATAAAAAGGGAGTAACAAGGAGGAGTCATATTTAGTTAAAATTTAACAAAGAGATTAGGGGTCCCACCTATTTAGTTATTATTTAATAGATCCATATTTATTTTATTATTATCTATTTGTCTCAAACTATTGATTAATATAACTAAAGATTAACAAAATAAAGGTAGTTTAACTACCATAACTTGTTTGAAGAAGAATAAAATCTCAATCGAAAGAAGAGACAAGGGGAGGAAAGAACAAAAGGAGAACTTTTGATATAAGGTCTTCTCTATACTTGTGAGATACTTGTTTTTCTTCATTCATTCCGAGTTTACTAGAAAGCTAAACCATCTTGATGACAATAGGATCTTATTGAAGGCATCAATATTCAAAACCAAATAATATCTTTCAACAACTTGTTTCTAAAGGTTATGATATTTCTTGGCAGTTTGTGTGTTCTTGTTTATTTATGGATTAGATTTCATGACTGATAAAAGATATTTTGCAGAGTCAAGTGACAACACTTTTATGGAAAGTTGATCCATATCTTTAGCTTTAGTTTCTTTTGTTGTCAGAGTCGTTTTGTATGGTGTCCATCAGAGACTTCTAAAATTGACTTTGGTCCCACCCTCACAGGGGTTTGTAAAGAGAATTTTTCTTTGTATCTCAGAATGAAATTAATATAAAAATAAGATCTTTGATTTTAGTTTCACATGCATATATTAACGATATTGTTCACATTTTAATTTTATTGTCATCTATTTTCCTATACACACTTATGTATATCTTTTCTTTATTTCTTTTACATAGTTACATATAACATATAAAATCAACCTTAGTCCCTATTAAGTATTATTTTTGGATTAAGAGATTGTTTTGGATTAAAGGATATAAACTCTGGGTGACATTCCTAACTATCTTTCCTTAGCTTGGCAAGATCTAAAAATGCTTGAGTAAGGTTATTCATACCTTTTTCCCAACACACATGACGATCTAAGAAATAAATATGTAGAACCACCAATTGCCTCATCTATACCATCAAGTGCATGGTCTAGCATGCACTGTGTCGACAATGTGTCATGGTCCCCAAAAGGTTCAATTGTCTCAATCACAAAGATGTCAACCAAAAGTGGAGAGCCAAATAGCCTCACAGGTATTGGATCATGGTAGGACATTGTGGTGTTTGAGCATCACTACTACCAACACCATCCTCAGGAGCAGGCTGCTCAAGTTTTCTAAATAATTCATATAAAAAGAAAATATATTTTATTCAGATGATATAAAAGTATCAAAAACAAATTTATAAATGAACATATGTGATAAATAAAAAATTTTAAATATGTCTCTTACCATAGATCATTTTATTTCCTCCATCAAAAATTTACATCTTTGTGTGATATCCTCCATTGGTTCACACATAAACAACTCAATAAGTTCGATGGTTTTTTTCCTCACTACCTTTTTAAATGTCTCAACTGGGTCCAATTAAAATATGTCCTCATAGTTTTCGATATTTTAAAGTACATCAAGTGTCAACAACTACATTTATCAACAAAAAAACAAGTTAATTCAATTATAAAAATAATAATAATATTCACTTTAAATGGATATGGACATTGATGGTCATTTACTTGCTCTAAGGCGGGTGCCTTCCCATGATCACCCTGCCACAATATGAGAATCATTACATATTGAAATGTTACATTATAATATGGAAAGAATGAGATATTAAAATGAGTGTTAAATATAAAAAATAAGTTGTCTAAAAACATAACTTTGTTGTAAATGAAAAAAAAATGTAACGTGAAAAATGCTTAAAAATGCATGAAACTAAGGCATGATGAAACATGCACACCCAGGTATTAACACACTCGTAGTTTGAATGATTTAAGTTTATGGGGGTGACTTATATTATTTTACACTTTTCTACATATTAAGTGTTGTGTTTGTGAACATAAAAGTGGTTGATGTGTATAAGAAGCAAAATCTACCTTGTAAATTGAGCAACACCATCCTCAAGAGTAGGCTGCTCAAGTTTTCTGAATAACTCATATAAAAAGAAAATATATTTTATTCAGATCATATAACAGTATCAAAAACAAATTCATAAATGAACATATGTGATAAATAAAAATTTTAAAATATGTCGCTTACCACAGATCATTTTATTTCCTCCATAAAAAATTTACATCTTTGTGTGATATCCTCCATTGTTTCACACATAAAAAACTCAATAAGTTCGATGTTTTTTTTCCTCACAACGTTTTTAATTGTCTCAACTGGGTCCAATTCAAATATGTCCTCATAGTTTCCGATATTTTCAAGTACATCAGGTGTCAACAACTACATTTATCAACAAAAAAACAAGTTAATTCAATTATAATAATAATAATAAAATTCACTTTAAATGGATATGGACATTGATGGTCGTTTACTTGCTCTGAGGCGGGTGCCTTCTCATGATCACCCTGCCAAAATATGAGAAGCATTACATATTAAAATGTTACATTATAATATGGTAAGCATGAGATATTAAAATGAGTGTTAAATATAAAAAATAAGTTGTCTAAAAACATAACTTTGTTGTAAATGAAAAAAAAATGTAACGGGAAAAATGCTTAAAAATGCATGAAACTAAGGCATGATGACACATGCATGCCCAGGTATTAACACACTTGCAGTTTGAGTGATTTAAGTTTCTGGGGGTGACTTATATTATTTTACACTTTTCTACATATTAAGTGTTGTGTTTGCGAACATAAACGTGGTTGATGTGTATAAGAGGCAAAATCTACCTTGTAATTTGAGAGACCAAATCAATAGAAAGTACCCTAATGGAAATGCAAACCCATGCTTATATATAGCTCCAAATTTAGTCATATAAGTTTTAGGGTAAATTTAATATCATTAGAAATCTATCTATATCATCCATATTGCATTTTCAAATGAAAAAGGACTTCTACCTGGAACCAAATTCAATATCTTTTGTAAAATGGATGGTAAAACTAGATTGCTATAAAATGCATGCCTAGGAATCCTATGACCTCCAAAATGAGTGATAAAAATTTTGGAGTTTGTATTTTATCATTTTACATATATTCATACTTTATTTGTGCATTTTGAAACCAAAAACCTTCTACTGTGCATAAATGTTAAAAACTATTTTGTATATGAAAAAAAATGCATAATGGGAAAAATGCTTAAAAATGCATGAAACCAAGGCATTGTGAAAATGAACACCTAGGTATTAACACACCTAAAATTTGAGTGATTCAAGTTCTTGAGGGTGTCTTATATTATTTTACACCTATATACATATTTAGTGTTGTTTTTGCGAACATAAAAGTGGTTGTTGTGTAAACGAGGCAAAATTTACCTTGTAAATTGAGAGACCAAATCAATAGATAGTTCCCTAATGAAAATGCACGTCCATGCTTCTATATAGCTCCAAATTTAGTCATATAAGTTTTGGGATGATTTTAATAACATTATGAATCTATATATATCATTCAAAGTGCATTTTCAAATGAAAAAAAGGACTTCTACCTGGAACCCAAATTCAATACCTTTTGTAAAATGGATGGTAAAACTAGATTGTTATAAAATGCATGCCTACTAATCGTATGATCTCAAAATTGGGTGATTAAAGTTTTGGATTTTTTATTTTATCATTTTTCATATATTCACACTTTAGTTGTGCATTTTTAAACCAAAAACCCTCGACTATGCATAAAGGTTAAAAATTGCTTTGTAAATGCAAAAAAATGCATAATGGGAAAAATGCTTAAAAATGCATGAAACTAAGGCATGATGAAAATGCATGATCATGTATTAACATGACTTCAATTCCCATGTTTATCAAACATATACAATTTAAATGGGATGGATGGATGGATTCATAAGAGCAATACAATAAAACATACAAGGTATTCCTATTACAACTTCATAAAACAGTTAGGAAAACTTCATGCTTAACACATTCAATTATATCATAATATCACTTAGGTAAAAATTAATGTACATAAAAAATTACCTAATAAAATATTCCCTTGGGGAGCTAGGTGGGTTCCACTCGATTCACCTTGTCTTCCCAATGGTAATTTAGCAAACTAACACAATATTTTCCAATCTTTTCCCATTGGATACTTATGATCATTCAAGTTTCTTATTTCCTCATCCATATCAATGTATTTCACATAAAATAGGGGAGGTAGTTTCCTAAAAATCATTTTCTAATTGTGCAACAACTCAAAATCCCCTGCCAACAATTCTACTACATCTTGCCCCTTCAAAGTGCCATCAAGCTTTTCGAACTGGTTGCCACTATTCCTCCTGTATTCTAATATCTTCTAATAATTTTTCATTGGATGCAAATCCCCATTTACATTCCAGAATGATGGTAATACATTCTTGATGACATCACTAAAAATATTCTTAAAAGTAGATATTTCTCTCATAACCTCATGGCACTTAGTTTCCACATATCACAATAATATCCTTTTTGTAATGACTCTTTTAGCATCCATTACAATTCTATTTCTGTCATTGAATTACAAATCCTTCAACTCTTGTTTAGTTCTTCTATTCAATAGATTTATTATATCAGCTTCCAAATCAGGTTTATTCTCCAACACAATTGTTGTTCCTTTTATGTATTTCAAGAATACAATTATTAAATCAAGCTCATCCTGCACCAAGGTAAAGTAAGACCAATTCTTAAAAATTTTGTCAGCTATATCGTCCAAATGATATGCCTAGATACTTTCATGGTTGGTCTCCCTGTCACCCTTGCCTTCATTCTATTTGCTTCCTTTTGAGCTTCCACTTTAGCAACATTTATTTGTTCTAAACATAACTCCATGCTCTTCACTAGATCTTCTAGTTATGCTACCTTGGCATTTCTTTGTTTGAGTTGGTTTGTCACAGTGTCCAACTCGATATCCTTCACACTCAAATCAACCGTGAATTTTGATAAGCCCAATGTTAGGTCTATTGGAGCAATTTTCATTGTAGCTGGCTTGTCTACCTGAAATCTATGATTTTTCTCATCTTTCAAGGTTTCAATTTCAGCTTGTAGTCATTCTATGATCTTTCTACTTTCCAATAATTCCTGGTAGAGATTCTCCTTTTCCTCATGACTAGCTTGCAACTCTAGGGTATAAAATTGTTGTACATCAAGAACATTTATCTTTTTCTTGAGGATATTAATATATTTATCCTTCTCCTACAACAGTAGAATTTTTAGGATATGCTCCTAGGGAAATAATCTTCCTCTCCAACTCATTAATATGAATTCTATTGTATTTAGTGGCCATCATCTCTTGTGTCAACTACTTAGCTATTTCGAGTACCATATTTTTCATATTCCTCTCAATGGCAGAGTATTGCAAGACCACTCTATACAACATATCACTTGTTTGTTGGTGCAATTGGATCATATCCACAAGGTGGATATCTCGAAGTTTTACTCTCATTTGAGTGGCTTTGTAATCTATAGGAAAACCGAGCTTAAGTACCTTTAACTTTAGTATAGCCAAATTGAATATACCCTGTTGGTAATCCACAACAGATAGTAATTTTATTTGAGCTCTTTTTTATCCCCAAGCCCTAGGATACATTTCCTTTTTCACCCCATGTTTTTTTCTATTTATATCCAAATATTGTGAAAAGAGTGAGGGTTGCTTATCAAAGGTTCCTTCAGATCTAGAGGTCTATGAAAATTCTGGTGTTGACAATAGAGATAAAATGAGATGCTCAATAGTGATAGAATACATAGGTTGAACTAGCTTCACTTGATCATTTTATGATTTGCAATGTACCCTTCCCTTCTCCATAAACTCAACGAAGAATCCCTCTAATTATAATTCTTCATCACCTTTAGTATTTTTTCTTAGATTCTCAATCAACTGATCATCAATATCCATTTCAGAATGCATGTCTGTAAATGTCCTATTTTTGAGTTGTAATTCTTGTTTCTGAGTCTGAATTACATTGGATTGTTCCATTGACTCATTGGTAGTTTGAATTTTGGCCTTTGCCTCTAGAATTTAATTAACATATTCCCATGAATCGAAGTTATCATTTATTTCCACTACAAGATTTGGCATATTCTTGTACATGGGCCTTCTTGCTGCAATCACACCATGTGGGTCATACACCCATTTACTGTTGGAAGATTGTTTGTTGTCATTGATGTCAACCCTAGTCATGGGTTTTGGACTGCAATATTGATGAAGGTATTTGGACATGAAGGAAAATGCACATGCAGATAAAACACCCATGGATGGATAGTATACATCATGTTATTTCTGGTGGTATGTGGCATGCCATGTGGATCCTCATGATTGAGGAGAAATGATTTTTTGAAGATGACAAATTGAATTAAAGAAGGAAGTACATGTAGGCCCTAAAGATAATTAAAGAACAAAATTAAAATTTAAGAAAGTGTCAGGTCGACCCTAATGTTAAAAGGAAATGACATAAATGGTATAAATAAATATCATTATACATTCATTTGATACACAAGTCAAATTTTAGAGGAAAATCAGAAGTAAAGAAGACCGGATTTCAAGGGAGGATGAAGTCTTTTGGTGATGTGTTCTAAGGTATGTTATTTTCCAGTCATCTTACCATTTTCGCTATAACGTTTTTTGTAGAATGATTAAGATGGTGAAATTGATATGGTATTGAGAAGACATATCAAGGTACATGTGGTAAAATTTTCATCTCTTGATTCGCTATAATTATGGAGATACACTCTGTGGAAGATAGGGTTTTTTACCAGTCCTGAAGCTAGTCAATAAACAAGTGTTCCGGGTAAAAAAATCATAAATTATTCATAGAGAATCCAAATGAAGTTGGACAAATTTTGTTGGAATATTATGAACTGTAGTTTCTTGTGTGCGAGTTTCAGAATCTTATGTTAAATATTGAGCGCGGGGCATTCTGTACAAGTTCGGTCTCCTGAATAAACTAGAATTAAACAAAGTCTACCATTCTCTCTATAAAAAAAATTTGTGGAGGATTCAAGGAGTGAAAATTGGAGAAGTTTCAGAGAATACATTGAGTAATATTATCTATAGGATCAGAGTATTCCAAGAATTTAAGAATTGAAGACATTGAAGAAGTCTCAGGAAGCATTATTAGTTTCTATGTGATGGTTGGTTGATGGTGATGATTTAATGTAAAGTTTTATTATCTCTCATATATTCTTGGGTGGAAGGAAGGGGCAAGGATGGAGAGTTAAATCATCTCTTGATATTGGAGGATTGTATCTTCCTCTTGGAGGTTTATCCCTCCCTTTACATTTGGAACCTGTAGCTACCTTTGGAAGTCATTACTTCCCTTGAACAATAACTATTGATTATTTCTCATATATTGTGCATGGTGTATTGTGGTGTATTGGTGTAGCTCTTATAATATTGTTAATTTATCATTGGATATAGTTGAATGGTTTGAGTATAAGTTTAAAAAGGTTTTAAATTGTACTTGATACTGATTCACCCCCCTCTCAGTATCAACATTTACTTCCTTTTCCAACATCCAACTGTTGTAGAATTTCTTCCATAACAACTAGAGTAGTTCTAAGATAGACCAAGAAAGGGCCAACCTCTTGAGGCATATTTAAAATGATGGCCTTCTTATGCTGGGAAAAATGAAATTGATTTTAAATTAACCTTTGTCTAATGTATTCCAAAGAAAATATTCTTGGAGTTAAGAAAATTGACAACTTGTATGGATCCTATTCAAAACCACATGATATAATGATGGTGTGATCCTCAAATAGGTATCAATATCCTAATATGGTATTTTTTCTTAGCTGCAGTATCTTTTTAAACTTAGGAAACATCCTATGAGGTTGAGTGCCATGGAGCAGAATGTAGCATGCACTCATGAACTTGTTTACATAAAGGATGAAACATTTATTCTAGTCTAGTTTCCTCACCTCCTTAGTCCACTCAATTAATAGAATGGTTTTACCTAAATCATCCCTTGTTTTGATCCCAAATCTCTCAAAAAAGGAAGAATTAATGAATAATATGAGGTGCACCAAGTAGGCTTGGTACCTAAAAGACTTAGTGATCCAAAAAGATCTTTTAATGACAATGGTTGAGTTTTCAAGCATGAGTTAAATTACCATTTAGGAAAACTAATGAAAGAGGAAGAATTACTAATGAAACATGAAAGACATAAAGAAATATACATATCTGGAAATAAGCATGAAGAACAGCAAACCATAAACACCAAAGTAATAACAAAGTTCGACAATCTTGCCTATGTCTTCGGGCCTTTGTTTTAGTGGGTGAGGTTTTATTATTTATGTTCAAATATTTAAAAGTACATCATAACAATGCCAAAAGGATTACAAAATGATCTGGTCATGTTCTACCGGATCTTAAGAACCCAACAATACTGACAACACCGAAAACGAATGAACGAAGCTCCCAGAAATGGCTCTCAAAGGTTCTCTCCTCAATGGCTTCCCTGCATAAAAATGGATTTGGCTTAGAAAATTTTCAGCATTTCCCTATTCTGAACCCTCCCCCCATGGCTCCAAAAGCCTATGGTTTATATAGAATATAAGTCAGTAAAAACCTCCCAACTTCTCCATAAGATATGGCCTCAAAAAGGGCCCAAGATCCTCCAAAAATGGATTAAATCCCCTCAAATGGGCTTAAAATCCATTAAAAATCATAATACAAAGTTTAAAACCCACTTTTTCAAAATTTAAGGGCGTAACCCCTTTTTATTGGGCTCCTGGTCACCTGGCTTCCTCCATGTGGCCTAGCACTAAGGTTGGCGCAATGGCCCCCTCTGATCTCAGCTCTTGGTTATATGTGAAAGGCCATATGGTCGCGGTCTAAATATTCCATGCACCAAAACATTTGGTTGGGCCCCTAGTCATGCCCTCTAGTCGAGTGCCCTTGGTTAGCGGACTAGCTCAACCGACTGGGTTCCAACCCACAATATCCGCACCAACTATCAAATATTGAGGTCATATGATACATGGTCATATGGAAGTTTGAATCCACTGGGGGCTAGAGGATATACCAAATCCACGCACTAATATACTAAAGTCTGGGTCATATGGTGGTGGTACATGTGACTATGCTGGGGGATGTTCCCATATATTCACATGCCAAATGGTAACAAAAGTGGGGTCATATATCATGGACACATGAAAATGCGTCGAGGGTTGGGGCCTAGCCCCAACCCTTAAATCCACCAAAAGAACTGCCATTTCACTTTAAATAAAACTTTTCCACTATGGTTAATAAGCAACACCTAGGGCGGGCTGGTATCCTGGCCTTTCCAAACCATTAGCCTGGACCAAAGGTCACGGGTTCAAATCTCATGCACTCCATACAATTTTTCCAAAACAAAAATGTCCAATGAATGGGTGCCACGTGGAAGCCCATGACTGGGCCACGTGGCACCTTCCACTTGCCAACAAACTACCACATGTTAAGTGATGATTCATCCAACTGTCAACATGTGTCTTCCTATTCAACATCCACCACGCCTGCCATGTCATCCAGCTGCCACGTATTGTATGACTGTACGACCTTACCACGTCAGCCTGTTCCACGTATCACCCTTGTAGTGGTGCCACATGTCACACCCTGACTCGTCCACCTGTACCTACCCATTTTAATGCCACCGCACCCTGCCACATCAGTTGTATGGTTATACATCCTGTACATTCAGCTGCCATGTCAGCAATATACAGATTGTACAATCAACATCTTTTTTTGCCTTTTTGATGAAACAACAGATCGTGATATCTTTCACCTACGATGTCTGTTTGAGCCCGTTCAAGTTGTGCTTGGTTCGTATCGATGAGTCCTACACACATGTCTTCTTTGAAGTCATTCTGAGAACTTTTATTTTTAGTCCTTACTAGACCCATTTTGATCCCGAGATCCAATTATGGATCACACCTCCCCACTAAAGACATTTTGGTCCTCCAAAAGGTTACTTACTAGTCATCAAGTGCGGGATAGGCCACCCCACTTGTTCTCTATCTTTAAAATTTGTCTTGTGCACTTGTCTCATCAAGATCAACTGTAAAACAACCATGATAAATGACAACATATTGTTAGCAACTTGTACTCTGTCACATCTTACTGAAGCCACTATCATCCATGTTGACTACATTACTAATGATAACATGAGAAATATGACTGCAAATGAACTAATATGTTTGTAATACTTGCACGACATTAGCTTATCTTGAAGAAAAGTGTGATTGATCTTCCATTCTACAATCATCTCATGTTCTTGATTAAGATCAATTACTTGATTTGAAACAATTATAGGTGTGTTGCTTGCTTGAGACACCTTTCTTAATTGTTCCATTGTTTGAAGAGATTGATTTTCTTTAAAATGATGAGCATGTACCACATATTCTTTTCCTGCTTTGATTAAGTGATATTGATTCTTTTCCCTGTAGAAGATTGCTTTATGATCATACAATTAAGGACTGCCTAAGACCATTCCACATTCATTGAGTGGCACCACATCACATGTTGCCTCATCCACAAATTTAGATGAAATTGCAAACTTTAATGTGCATTTCTTTATTATGTGMAATTGATGATTGTTGCTTATCCATTTAAGTGTGTAAGGCTTATGATGCATCTGAGTGTCTAATCCCAATTGTTTAACCAATTCCTCTGAAATCAAGTTAGATTGAGATCCACTATCTATAAATGTGTAGACCTTAGTGTKCCTCATTATGACCCTTGTATGAAACAATTTACTTCTAGAATCAAATCCATCACCAATTTTACCTGTCAAAACAACCAATGAAACTTTAGATTCATCACCTGAATCTGATCCCAAGTCTATTGTCCATGTTGTTGTTGCACCTATTTGCATCCCTTTCCTTTCCTTGAACCACTTCGGTCTCTTCTCGGGATGCAATTTCCAACAATGGTCCTCATCATTCCCTTCTTTCTTTCAATGTTTGCAAGAGGAATTCTCTTCCTTTGTTGTCACTGAATTTTTCTTATTGCCATTCCACTTCCTTTTGTCCTCTTTTCTCAAAGACAATTCCCCTGATACACCAACCCCTGTTTTCCCTACCTCAATGTATGTAGCTTGAACATAAATCTCATCAATATTAGTAGGTCCAAACATAAATACAGTGTTTTGAATATGTGCAGGTAAACCTCCTGTATACTTCATAAGAGTTTCTTTGGTATGTAAAGGAATATCTAACATCAATTCCATTTTACAAAATACATCGATGTATTCTTGCACTATTTGTCCTTTTCTTAGTTTAATAGATTGTCATTCAATTAAAGCCTTCTCTTTATAACCCAAAGGATAAAATTGTTTTCTAAGTGCAGAAACAAATTATTGCCATGACAGTGTTGATTTTTCAATAATATAGGTTAAGCATTTAGTTCATTCCATTTTAGCATTTAACTTAGCCATAGACAATAATGTTGCAGAAACCAAGATCACAAGAAGAAAAACCATGCACAGGAACACAAGAAGTATCCTGGGAAACCCTTCTCAACAAGGGAAGAAAACCCAACCAAATCCTTTGCTATATTATTCAAGAGAAATACCTTCACCACCAAGAAAGACCTAGCACACAAGAGGGTGCTCAAACCCTAGAAGATTAGCGCCCAAGAGAGGTGTGCACATTTTCCCAAAGAAGTGTACTTGCTGAAATTTCCAAACTCACATGAAAGATATATTTCTACTATGGGGAATCTTCCTTTACTTATATTAGACTTGTCCTATCAACAGAAGTGTCTATTGGCTCAACAAGGATGACCTCTCTAAGTCACATTATAATTATAATTATAATTATTATAATTAATGTTAATCAGATTAATGATCTTTTACATTTATTATTAATCAGATTAAGGTAGGGCCGACCTGTACCCTTTACATAACAATTATGGTTACAGGAAGGTCTGACTCTTGAACAATATATAACAAAGGATCCAAAACACCCACTAGGGGCACATCCATAGGGATGTCATATCTATGGTTCACTGCATTACATAGAAGAACCATATATTCACATGTTCATCTATGCTCGTTCACATGCACATCCACTTTACAGATCTTATTTCTCATTGCCTCACACATGAGAATCATTTGGAGTCTTCTCATCAACTCTGCTGCTCAGAGGAGGCTAATACATCATCTTCATTTATGTTCACATGATGATGCACCCAACACTTTTGGATTTCACATGTTCACCTTGTTCTCAACCACATGCATGTCTACCTCAACAAATCACCTTTCCCACTGGCTAATCATATGGATTTCTTCTCAACTCTCTGAATGGAGGAGGTCATCTCTACGTTCCTAGATCTATCTTAGGCAGGAACCACGTACCCTTCTCAGGAGCTTTCTCCTAGGTTTGTAAGCTGAGAGAAAGACTCACATAGCTACAATGATCCACATATCACAGGTTTGTAAGTTGGAGAATTTCTCACATAGCTGCATTCATCAACACTCCCTCTCAGCTAGGGATCATCATGCTAAGTCTCACATGGATGTACTCTCAATTTTGTTTTGGCTGGAGTCATCAATACTCCCTCTCAACTAGGAAGGTATTCTTCACCAAGTTAGTCTGGTGAATATGTCTTTAATCTGCTCATGTGTAGGAAGGTACTGCATATGTATGATTTTCCTCTGCATCATATCTCTGATATAAGGATATTTCATCTCATCGTGTTTTTATCCATCAAGAAACACTTGGTTCTCAATGAGCTTTACACATGGCTCTTGGTTATCATCATAGGATCGATCTCATGGTCAAGTAAATATTTTAAAATCTTGTGAAGCCACATTGCTTCACACACTCACTCTTATATACTATGCCTTTGTGGTACTCAAGGCCACAGAGTTTTGTTTCCTGTTGCATTATGAAATCATGGAAAAAATTTCGGTAGAACATCAACCGGATGTTCTCTTTCGGTCCACTGTACTTTTTTCTCAATCTGAATTGGCATATTCTGCAAACTCAAGCTCACACTGGAGGCATATCTCAGGCCATATCCAATTGTGCCTCATATATACCTCAATGCATGCTTTATTGCTATCCAGTTAGTCTGTCTCAACTGACTCATAAATTGACTAAGTGCATTCACTGCATAACATGAATCAAGTCTGGTGCTAACTAGATACATCAGTGATCCAAACAACTATGGATCAGTTTCCTCTGAATCATCATCAATCCTCTTCTTTTAAATCCATCATGGTGGTGTTTTCATTATGTCATACTTGAACTTCTTTAATATTTTCACTGAATATTTTCCTTAACTCATGAAAAATCTCATCATTCCTCTGTCATACTTCTTGTCCCAAGAATTAGTGCATAATACTCATATTATTCATCTCGAATTCATAATTCAAGGGTTACCTGTATCCAACAATAAGGCTTTCTGAACAAGTCATCAAGATCAGGATTTCGTCATCAACACTGTAATAGGTTTGGATCAACAAAACTCTGGCTAAAATCCAAAATCATCAAGAATTTATCTATCTGATATAGTTTCCAGCTCATGGATGGTAGTACGGATGTAATTGTATCAGTTTTACTGGATCAAGTGTCTCGTCATAGAAAACTCCCTCTGTTTGTGAGAAACCTCTAGCTATAGATCTTGTTTTGTATTTCTCAACACTTCCATAAGTTGCATGCTTGATCTTATAGATCCACTTGGAAGTTACCACAAACTTCCCTTCTGGTTCTTGAATAATATCTTATACATCATTCTTTAAGATATACTAGTATTCTTTTGTTATGGCATCTTTCCATACCTATTATGTTGTTTCTTCTCTAATACAAGGAGGCTTGGCATCAACGAAGTGGCTCATTACTGAAGGATAGATTGAAAATCTCTTTTTCTTTCTCAGGATGTGCCTTGAGAGGCTTGTATGTTTCTCTGTCTCTTGTAGAGTGAGTCTAGGTAGGCATTTTATGCCCTACTACAATATATTTGAACATATCAACTGGAGCAACTGTATCCACTGAAATGATGTTTGTCTCCCTCTGTTAAGAACCAAATATCAATATATCATAGAAAAACCTCATAAAAATTACTCAACGCCTTGAAAAAGAGATAATTTCAGATAATAAGCATCTTCGAGGGGGAAACCTCCTTTTACCCCACTTAAATGTTCAAGTACAAGATGATTCAAAATGAAAATGTCTCCTTGGTATATATAGGAGACTAGGAGGTATAATTACAACTAATGGCCTAAAGCCGACATAAATAAAATAACATTACTAATATAATATGCCCCAATTAAGGGGTAATGAGCCAATATTAGGGCTTAACATGCCCCTCCCCTTGAGACAAGTGTTGTCCGCAATGCTTGAGTAACTCTGGATGCTTCTGTATAAAAGAATCATCTTCCCAAGTGGAATCTTCAATCGGTAGTTTCCTTCATTTAATGAGATACTCTGAAATGGATCTATTCATCAGCTGGCGAATTCTTGTGTCAGTGATGGCTTCAAGCTCCAATATGATTTCTCCTTCCTCATCAAGTTCTGGAAATATAGTTTGAACTGGGATCTTGTCGCCTATAACCTTCTTTAAGCATGAAACATGGAAAACTGGGTGTACTCATGAAGATGCAGGCAACTCCAATTTGTATGCCATAGTACCAATCTTTTGCAATACCTTATAAGGGCCATATTACTTTAGTGATAATTTATTATCCTTCTTGGCTTGCTTGAGGGACATATGTTTGTATGGTTGTAGTCTTAAAAACACCCAATCCCCTACTTCAAAACTTCTTTCACTATGATGTTGATCTGCTTGTTGTTTCATGCGATTCTGTGACATGGTTAGGTTGTCCTTTAAGATTTGGAGAACTTGTTGTTGATTCTCAATGTGATCTTCCACTGCTTGAACCTTAGATTTTTCTTTTAGAGAAGAAGTGATGGAAGGAGGGTGGTATCCATAAAGTGCCATAAATGGTGTCATTTTT
>JASDQU010011464.1:52476-63346 GCA_032191745.1 Picea mariana | reverse complement strand
GGTGCATTTGTAAGGCCAAAAGGCATGACCAAAAATTCATAATGGCCTTCATGAGTTTGGAATGTTGTTTTTGGGATATCTTCTTCCTTCATTCTGATCTGATGATACCCTGAACGGAGATCCAATTTTTTGAAATAGATTGCTCCATGTAGTTCATCTAACAATTCATCAATGACGGGAATGGGAAACTTATATTTAATAGTGATCCTGTTGGGCTCTCTATAATCTGGACACATACGCCATGAGTTATCTTTCTTGAATACCATTACCACTGGTGCAGAGTAAGAACTTTGGCTAGGTCTAATAATGCCAGCCTCTAACATTTCTTCAACCATGCACTCAATTTCACTCTTCTAGGCGTAAGGGTATCTCTATGGCCTGATGTTAGGAGGAACACTCTCAGGCATTAGGTGAATTTCATGATCATGATTTTGAGTGGGTGGAAGACCTTTGGGAATATCTTCAAATACTTTGGAATTCTTATCAATGATCCTTTGGAGATCTTGAGGAATAGATGGCTTAGATGTTTGAACATCTAGTGAGCATAGTTGTGCAATAACACCTTGATGCCCCTTTTTCAATAATTTTGTCATGCCGTTAGAGCTTATCACCTTACCGGGTTTCCCTTTGATACCTATTAACTCAATTTCTTTTCCTTCCAATGAAAATTTCATGAAAAGTTCTTGAAAATTAAAAGCCACTGTTCCTAATGACTGTAACCATTGGATTCCTAGTACAACATCTGCACCACCCATGGGTATAGCAATCATTTGACTATTCATTACATATTCCCCCATAGTAAGATTGATCTTATTGCATTTTCTTGAGCAATTGATAGTTCCTCCATCTTCAATCATTACTTGAAACTCTGGTGCCAGATATACAAAGCAATTGAGATCTTTGGCTAATTTATAGTGAATGAAATGAGTACTTCCAGAATCAATTAGGACTATTACCTTTTTCTTTTTGATGTATCCTTCGATCTTGAGGGTTTGAGGAGTGCTAATTCCAGCCAAAGCATTACATGATATCATGGGAGTCAACTCTTCAGACGAAATTGCTTCTACGTTTTCATCTTGAGATGGTTCTTGTTCTTCTTCTTCCTCCTCTTCACATTCTATGTAGAATAATTTCTTCTCACCACACTTATGTCCCTCACTGTACTTGCTGTCACAATTAAAGCATAAACCTTTTGCTTTTCTTTCCTCCAATTGTTGAGGTGTCAACCTTGTAGGTTGAGGTGTTTTAGAAGAAGGAACATTGTTCTCCTTATAGATGTTAGGATTGGTCCTTCTAGTAGCCATAGCCATATTTTTACTTTCAACATTTCTTGCCACCTTAAATGCATTCTCCAATGATTTGGGTTCTCAAAGGTGAGAATGTTATCCTTTAAAGTTCCTATGAATACATCAATCAAGTGCTCATCTGGAATATCAGTTACCTTTATATTCAATCTTTGGAAGTTCTCAATGTGCTCAATAACTAAACCCTTTTGCTTGAGGTTTATCAATTGGCTAAACAAGGTATTGCTCCTTGTATCCTCATAGTGTGCTATCATTTATTCTGTGAAAATTGTCCAAGTGATGAGTGATTTGCGAGAACAAAGCCATCGATACCATACAAATTGATTAGGTTCTAAATATAAAGAAGTGATTCATACCTTTTGTGTATGTGGCACATTATGGACATCAAAGAATTGCTCCATCTGAAGTATCCATGTGATTGGGTCCTTGCCATCAAACTTCCTCATATCAATCTTAGAAACGTGGTTGGTCTTCAAACCAAAGTTGGAGTTTCTCCATTCTTGATTCACCTTCCTTGTGTCCTCATTATGAATTTCATGGGATGCATTTTCACTTTCATGTGTCTTCTCTATTACGAAATTTTTCAATACTTCCATGATCTCCCCTTTTAAACCCTCCATCATCTCTTGTAGTTCATCTTTTGTAACTATCTTATTTTGTAAATCATTTATGTCCCTACGCATTTCTTCACCTTCATCAAGAGTCCAAGTAGGATTTTTTGGAGGCTTAGTTGGTGTAGAAGTTCCCTTTTTGGGTGGCATGTTGGCCAAGTATCACTTTTGAACCTTGATTTTGAGGTGGTTCTGCTAGACAATATTTCTTCTGTTGTATCTCCTAAGTTTTGGCCCTTCTGGGTATGAAACTTTATTTTATATAGTTCTATGATATTTCTTCTCTGCAATGCCACAGTTCTGATCAAAATTGGATGTGCCAAGTGGCATTTATGGTAACTTCCCCACAACTTGTCGATTTTTGGCCTTTCCAGGAGATCTCAATTGTATAGCGTGCCCCACACAAAATAATTGATATAAAATTTTGAAACTCACACCCAAAATACTAAATATTGTCCACGATCCAATGCAACTAGTCCCACTCAATTTGGATACTCTAGGAAGAATTTATGATTGTTTTACCTAGAACACCTTCTTGAGACTAGTCAGATACCCTATCTTACACAAGGTGTATCTAAAAATGTAAGATGACCCAAAAGCTAAGAGTTTTACCCTAGATACCTTACTAATTTCTATAAATGGCCTCCAGAATGCAGGGTCTGAAATGTTATAGAAAAGTTTTTATAGTGAAAATTCCACAATGACTGATTTCAGGATGATTCCATAACCCTGTCTTGTATAGGATGTATCTCCGAAATTATAAGGTATCAGGAGCTGAATTTTGAACCCAATGTACCTTGATCTGTCTACTAAATATCCACCAAGCCATTCCTTCTGAAACATTGTATAAAAAAAGTTATAGTAAAAATTCCAAGGTGTCTTAGATGTAGCAGCGAAACCCCAAGACCTTGAGCTCTCATACCATGTTAAGAACCAAATATCAATATAGCATAGAAAAACATCAGAAAAAGCAATCAACACCTTGAAAAAAAGATAATTTCAGATAATAATCCTCTTCGAGGGGGCAACCTCCTTTTACCCCACTTAAATGTTCAAGTACAAGATGATTCAAAATGAAAATGTCTCCTTGGTATATATAGGAGACTAGGAGGTATAATTACAATTAATGGCCTAAAGCTGACATAAATAAAATAACATTACTAATATAATATGCCCCAATTAAGGGCTAATGATCTAATATTAGGGCTTAACACCCTCTAAACTGCTAAAGGGGGAGAAAGTATTGTCTTACTGTCAATCTCTATTTGAGATTCTTTGGATCTTTAAAAGACTATCTCTTCTTCAAGGAAAACGTCTCTACTTGTCTCAATCTGTCTCTGACTAGGGATGTCGATCTAGAATGTCTTTGAAGATTCATTGTATCCTTTATTTCTAAAGGATATAGCTTGGACTTCTTCTCTTTGGGTACATGAAAAATACACTAGGCACCCAAATAATCTAAAGTGTTCAATATCAGGCTTCATTCCAGTGAAAAATTCTTTGGGAGTTATGTTTTTCAAAGTCTGGTGAAGACTCTTGTTCTTAACATATACTGTTTCATGCATGCTTCTGCCCATAGAATCCTAGAAATATTCTGATCATGCATTATTGCATTGGTTGTCTCAATTATGGTTCTATTCTTCCTCTTTCTCAAATAGTTTTGACTCCCTCTAAGTCAAGTGAATCCCTCTAAAGGATAAGCATCTTCCTATGTTCTTAACCTGTCTGAAACAAGAAAACAAGAGTAACAAAAACAAGAATATCTCCTAAAGGATAATAATGAGTACATCTCTAGAATCAAAACAATTTAAGAATTGTTGTCACAACTACAACACCTACTTGTAATGTAGCAAAATTTAGAAATATAGATTATAGGAATGACAATTACAACAATCAAACCTGGAGTCTTCACTTCTAGTGTGGTGTTCCTATGAATGCATTGAGATCCCTTTGTATCCATGAATTTAGCAAAGGTTCCTTCCTCTTGCAATTACCCTTACGACAATGATACAAATAATATATATACAAATGCATACTTGAGGGTGCTAATATGATTTCTCCAATGGCACCTGGTTGATCTTTGTCCTCTAACATATTCATGAAGAAGGTAGTCACAGTGTCACCCTTTTGTATTACCCATAATAATCCTTCCTCCAAAGTCTTGTCTTCCAGGAACTTGAAGTTCCTTGATCCATCAAGCTTATCTTCCATCATAGTTCTTGTTCATCATAATTTTAGATTCTTCACAAACCCTTATCAACTGGGATAGAAAACCTAATGACTAGGCTAGGATATCACTTTTAGGTTTTATTGGACTTATGACTACCAAAAAAATCCTTTTAAATATAGGAGAACATTGGTGAGCTGAAGAGCTCCTTCAATGAGTTGTAGAAACCCTAATTCTAAAATTTCTGCAAAAATTAGCAAAACCCTAGGGCCAAAAAGTCAAAATGATCGAAAATGTAATCTGAATATTGTTGGAGGTGTACTGAAGGAGGATGTACACTCCTATGCACTTTTTATCCCCAACATCCAAGTGACAAGTGATAAAAATCCTCAAAGAAGTAGGTTGTACGAAGTTTTTGGAAACCCTAGGAGGGTCGTATGGTTTTGTAGAAGAGTGAGAGGAGACTTGGTAGATGCTTGTGTAATGGGTTCTTTCAAGATCTATGGTCTTATACCATGTTGTTTTTTCAATAATCTAGGTTAATCATGAATTTCATTCCATTTTAGCATTTAACTTATCCATAGACAATAATGTTGTAGCAACCAAGATCACAAGAAGAAACACCATGCACAAGAACATAAGAAGTATCTAGGGAAACCCTTCTCAACAAGGGAAGAAAACCAACCAAATCCTTTTCTATATTCTTCAAGAGAAATACCTTCACCACCAAGAAATACCTAGCACAAAAGAGGGTGCTCAAACCCTAGAAGACTAGCGCCCAAGAGAGGTGCGCACCTTTTCCCAAAGAAGTGTACTTACTGAAATTTCCAAACTCACATGAAAGATATATTTATACAATGGGGAATCTTCCTTTACTTATATTAGACTTGTCCTATCAACATAAGTGTCTATTGGCTTAACAGGGCCAACCTCTCTAAGTCACATTATAATTATAATAATAATTATTATAATTAATATTAACCAGATTAATTATCGTTTACATGTATTATTAATCACATTAAAGTAGGGCCGACTTGTACCCTTTACATAACAATTAGGGTTACAGGCAGGTCTGACTCTTGAAAAATATCTAACAAAGGATCTGACACACCCACTAGTGCTCATCCACTAGGGGCACATCCATAGGGATTTCATATCTTTGGTTCATTGCATTACACAAAAGAACTAGATCTTCACACATTCACCTGTGCTCGTCCACATGCACGTCCACTCTACAGATCTTCTTTCCCACTGCCTCACATAGGAGAATCATTTGTAGTCTTCTCATCAACTCTACTGCTCAGAGGAGGATAATACATCATCTTCATTTATGTTCACATGACGATGCACCCAACACTTTAGGATTTCACACATTCACCTTGTGCTCATCCACAGGCACGTCTAACTCAATAGATCACCTTTCCCACTGGATAATCATCTAGAGTTCTTCTCAACTCTCTAAATGGAGGAGGCCGTCTCTACATTCCTAGCTCTGTCTCAGGCATGAACCACATACCCTTCTTAGGGGCTTTCTCTTACATTTGTAAGCTGAGAGAAAGACTCACATAGCTGCAATGATCCACATCTCACAGGTTTGTAAGCTGGAGAATGTCTCACATAGATGCATTCATCAACAGATGGAAATACCTTACCCACTTGTTGTGTTCCATTTTGCAACTTTCTTTGCCACCAGATGAGTGTTCTACCTGCAAGACAAAGCAAGGCCAACTTGATTTAAGTTGCCTCATTGTTGATTTGTTTCACATTGCAATAAACCTCCATCCGTATGACCCAATTATCAAGTCTCTCTGTAGTGAATTCACCATCATACATGGGTAATTCAAATTTCACATCAAGTTTAAGTGAATACATTTCATGTTTATGTTTATGGACATGTTTTCTTGTAGTGGATTTAGAACTTGAACTTGAAGAAGAAGAATATGATGGAGAAGAAGAAGGTGAAGGAGGACTTTTAGGAGGATCATCTCCTTCTTCACTTTTTACCTTTGAAGATTCACCTATATTCGGTCTCTTCCGTTCCAAGTAATCATCATACAAAAACTTCATCATCTCTAACATGGCGAACAAATTATTTCGAAATTCTTTCTCTTCATGAGAAAGTCCATATTTTGATGCCATCTTCTCAATTTGAGAAGTTCTCTTTCTCGATCCAATCTCGGGGTTCTCTTCAACAAGCTCGCCTTCACCGTGATTCAACTTTTCCCTAGTAATCATGCAAACTCAAAAACCAATCGTCAACTAGATCCGATACCTCTTGATCTGAAAAGATATTTTAACGACAATGGTTGAGTTTTAAATCATGAGTTAAATTACCATTTAGGAAAACTAATGAAATAGGAATAATTACTAATGAAACATGGCAACCATAAAACAATATATAGATCTGGAAATAAGCATGAAGAACAGAGTTCAAAAATCTCGCCTACGTCTTCGAGCCTTTGTCTCAGTGGGTGAGGTTTTCTTATTTCCGTTTAAAGATTTAAAAGTACATTGTAATATTTCCAAAAGGATTACAAATTGATCTTGTCGTGTTCTAACATATCTCAAGAACCCAACAAAACTTACGACACTAAAAATGGATGAACGAAGCTCCCATAAATGGCCCGCAAAGGTGCTCTCCTCAATGGCTTCCCTGCATAAAAATGGCTTTGGCTTAGAAAATATTCATCATTTCTCTGTTATGAACCCTCCCCCCATGGCTCCAAGTACCTCTAGTTTATATAGACTAGAAGTGGGTAACAACGTCCTAACTTCTCCCCAAGATATGGCCTCAAAAAGGGCCCAAGATCCTCCAAAAATGGATTAAATCCCCTCATACATACTTAAAAACCATTAAAAAATCATAATACAAAGCTTAAAACCTACGTTTTCAAAATATAAGGGTGCAACCCCTTTTTATCGAGCTCCTGGTCAACTGGGCACCTCCATGTGGCCTAGCGCTTAGGCTAGCACACTGGCCCCCTCCGATCTCAACTCCTGGTTATATGTGAAAGGCCATATGGCCACGGTCTAAACATTCCATGCACCAAAACATTTGGTTGGGCCCCTGGTCAATCCACCTGGTAATGCACCCTTGATTGATGGGCTAGCTCGACCAACTGAGTGCCATCCCACAATATCTGTGCCAACTGTCAAAGACTGAGGTCATATGATATATGGTCATATGGGAGTTTGAATCCACTTCGGGCTGGAGCATATACCAAATCTGTGCGCTAATAAACTAGAGTATGGTTCATATGGCGGTGGTACATGCGACCACCTCAGGGGATATTCCCATATATCCTCACACCAAACGGTAACAAGAGTGGGGTCATATATCATGGACACATGGTAATGTGTCGGGGGCTGAGGCCTAGCCCTAGCCCTTAACTTCGCCAAATGAACCGCCATTTCACTTTGAATAAAACTTTACCTCTATGGTTAATAGGAAACATGTAGGGTGGGCTGGTAGCCTAGCCCTGCCAAACCATTAGCCTGGACCAGAGGTCATGGGTTCGAATCCTGTGTTCTCCATACAATTTTTCCAAAACAAAAATGTCCAATGAATGGGTGCCATGTGGCACCTTAACACTTGCCAAAAAAATGCCACATGTCAAGTGATGATTCATCCAAATATCAACATGTGTCTTCCTAGTCATCATCCACCAAACCTACCACGTGAGCCAGTTGGCACGTGTCGTACGGTCATATGACCTTGCCACGTCATCTTGTGCCACATGTCACCTTTGCAATGGTGCCATGTGTCACACCCTAACTTCTCCACCTATACCTACCCACGTCAGCACCAATGAATCCTTCCACATCAGTTGTACTTCTGTATGGACTGTACATTCAGGTGCCAAGTCATCACTGTATGGATTGTACAATCGACATCTTTTTTTGCATGTTTGACGAAACGAACAACTTGCGATATCTTTCGCATATGACGTCCATTTGAGACCATTTAAGTTGCATTTGTTTTGTATCGACGAGGCCTACACACATGACCATTTTGAATACATTCTTAGAAATTTTATTTTTAGGCCTTATTGGACCTATTTTGGTCCCGAGATCCAATTTTGGATCACTTAGTGATGTGGAAATTTGACAATTGGAAGTTTATGACTTCCTGTAGGAACTGAAAATAATCAAATTTTGTGAGGGTCATTTAATATGGTGGAAATACGACATAAATAAACCCTAAAATGGTCTCATCCATTGATCTATCATGTTCATAGCCTAAAACCTGACAAATCATGGCAATAGCTTGCTCAGTTAGTTCAGGGAATATGGTGGATTTGAAAGGAGGTGGACTAGTTTGTAATGGGGCATTTTGGGATAATAAATTAATAAAAAATGTCTCTCTTTCATATTGTGATAATGACTGGTACTTAGAGTCAATATCATCATTATCCATGGTTTCATATACAACATGGCCTGGAATTCAGAGCATTTTGGCAATGGATTCTTTAGTTATTTCACAGACTATCCTATAATCATGTACATAAATTATTTGTTGCCTATCCACCTGGTAATTGACAACACACCAATTGAATAATTCTATAAAGTGATAAGTTTGTGGAACAATTGATCTAGGCAGGTTTGATTCCCATAAGTTCAATTAGTTTTGACCATTGTTAGCATCATCCTGGGCTCTCTGAATTAATTGGTGAAGGTCAGGGAAAGATAGTGGAGGGTAGAAAAAAGCCCTTTTCATGTCCTCCAAGTGATCATTAGATACATTAATTTTCTTGGATGGTTGGATTTGGCTAGGGTTCTATTTAGTGGCCATTTGATTACTTTTAGGGGAAAAAAGATGACTACCTTTTTCCATCTATCCTTATTTTAAACAATTTGAACACATTTGAAATAAGGAAATGAGAACAGTACCCAAAATTATTTGTCTAAGGATAAATTGATCGCTTTTACTTGAGTCTATTGTACTCATAACAATGTTTATTATGTGTGTTTACCTCATTTTCTTTAGGGGTAATTGTTTTAAACTTTAAAAAACATTCTTTGGATTATATCGACGTGACACGTTATTTATTTGGCTTACATCAGAGTGGCACCTGTCATATTTTCGTGCATTTCTGGGTGAGCTAAAGTGGTTTCATAATACTACCCCTTTGTACTGAAATGAATAAGGTGATGATAAATTATCACCCATTAATACAATGGTTCCGAATTTAGGTCTCTGACCCCTTGTTATCTAGTGTGCACTTTCATTGGCCGAAATAAGTTGAGACCATCGATATTGGATCTATATCAATGGTATGATCATGTTTGTTGAAATTTCATTTCAAACCATGTTTTCTCTCTGGCATGCCTACATAAATATGCCAAAGTGATATAGTATACCTGGTATTGTACCTAATTAATGAGTGAATGGTAGGGAAAACTTGAAGGGAATAGAACCCAAACATAACCAATGTGATGCATTTAAATATGAACAAACAACTACATGATCTACATTCTCTATCTATATAAACAATGAGGCTACATAACGACAACATTAACACACATGTGGGGTCAGTCTCTCCTTGTCAGGGTCTGCTCCTCTGCACACTGTTGTTATTGGTAAGTGTCGATCCAATGCAAATTTCAACAGGTTTCTCCTCTATGCATTCATACTAGTAGGTAAGGTCGATCCAATGCATATTGCAGTGGGTTTCTCCTATGCACACTCTCCTCATTGGAAGGTGGGGTTAAACAATGCAATTTTCAACTTGTTTGGGAGATGGTTTATTTTCTCGGGTTTTTTTGTCATAGTGTTTTTTATGTTTGAAATGTATATTTTTATTTGTTTTAGTTTTTTTGTTTTTTGTTTGTATTGTAATTTAAACTCATATTTGTATTTAATATGTTTTTTATAGTTATATCTAAGGGTATAGAGCCGAAGTGGAGGTAGTTTCCTATTCCTGGAGGGTGAGAGGGAGAAAACTGGATGGAGGGAGAGAGACAACAAGAGTAGTCTATTTCATTTTTAAGGACATTGTTAGCGTGTGCCTCAGTTTTCCCTGCCACCCAAAATTTGTATACGAGATTCATTCCATTCATAAATTTTATCATAAGTTAGGGGGATAAGGGGGATAAGTCAAGTACACAAAGTTATTAAGTATTTCTTCATATTATTCATTTAACACATCTAACCCATGCGACTGTGATCGAGGTTATGATCATTCCTGGTTTCTCAATATTTTTCCCAGTTAATATTATGCAGGCCCCATGGTGAAAAATTGGGACATGTGGGATTAGAATTGAAAATTCCTCGAGGAATATGGCAATGGTTAGTTCACTGGGTTGAAGGTGTAGGGGTTGTGTCCATGATCCTAGAACATTCTCCCATATAATATCGATTGTGATTAATTTAACTTTCTTCATTTGTATCACACTCTCAACCTTTATTTTGATTTGTCTCTCTCGATTTTCTCTCCATCTCACTCTCAACCTCTCTCTACACCTCTCACACTCACACACTCTCTCTCTACCCCCCCTTCTCTATCTTCCTTTCTCTTTCTATCCCCTTTTTGTATTCCTCTCTCTTCCTCTAACACTCACACATTCTCTCATATATCAATTGTGATTAATTGAATTTACTTCATTTGTATATATCACACTCTTGACCTCTCTTCTAATCTTCCTCTCTCTACATTCCAGTAGTCTCGACCTCTATCTCTCCCTCTCACACTCTCACACACTCTCTCTACCACCCTCTTCTTTGTATTCCTCTCTGATCTCTATACCCCACTCTCTATCTTCCTCTCTTTCCCTCTCACACTCAAACA
>JASDQU010011464.1:12655-52354 GCA_032191745.1 Picea mariana | reverse complement strand
ACCCCCTATTCCTTTTATTCCTCTCTCCCTCTACCCCCCCTCTCTCTATTCCATTATCTCCCTCTCACACTCAAAAATTCTCTCACATAATATCGATTGTGAGTAATTTAACTTACTTCATATGTATATATCACACTCTCAACCTCTCTTTTTCTCTTACTCTCTCTCCATGTCACTAGTATTAACCTCTCTCTCTCTCCCCTTCACCCTTTATCACTCTCAATCTCTCTTTATCCCTCTCACACTCTCTCTCACACACTCTCTCTACCCCCCTTCTTTGTCTTCCTCTCTCTCCCTCTCACACACACATTCTCTCATATATCAATTGTGAGTATTAATTTTACTTCATTTGTATGAATAATGTTTGCAAAATATTCTCATCAAATAAATCATAATGAAAATCTATCATTGGAATTAAATCATGACCTAGACCTAGGCCATGACCTAGAGTACCTACACCTAGACCATGACATACACACAATGGGAGAGGGACAATAAGAGTTGTCTTTTTAATTTTTAATGACATTTTTATCATGTGCCTCAGTCCTTCCTCACAATTGTAATCTGTATATGATATTCATTCCAATATCCATGATCTAGGCCATGGCCTATACCTATTCCATGACCTAGACCTAAACCTATACCATGACCTAGATAATGGAAATACTATTTCTATGTCTTCCATTCAATCTCTCCCCTTATCTCCCTCCCTCCTATTGCTCCTGTGTCTCGATCCCACCACTCTCTCGCTCTCGCTCTATCTCATTCTGATCTCTCACATGCTCACTCACTCTCTCCCATTTTCTCCTTCTTCCTCTCTCTTTCTCCCCCAAGTACTTTTCCTCTCTCCCCCACTCTTCCCCCACAAAAACCATATAGATAAGTTCAAATTACAAACCATATAGATAAGTTCAAATTACAAATATAGAAAATAATAACAAACTTACTTTCTAATTTCAAATATATAATATTAATGATAAAAATTCATAAACATTGAGCCATGTTTTTTTTGAGGAATTTCAAAGTGTTAAATATGACAATATAAAACTTTAGACAAAATCTCAAAATAAAATTTATTAATGATTACAAATGGTAATGTTTTCCAAAGTACAACTTACTAATTATAAATCATAATGTTTTTCCAACTACTACAACCTTAGTATCATAATTATTAACTAATGAAATCGCCATATAGGTTTAATGACGATATTCATAAATAGATTGATTGATACATCCATAGTTGTATTGAATTATGTGATAATTCACACATGAAGAGTATCAACTTGTAATTTGGAAATCCAATGAATGATTAAAACTTATATATAGATTTTCTCATTTGGTTCATGATCCATTTAAGGGTCATTTCATTGATCTTTTGTATAATAAAGATAATCAGATATTGGGTGATATGAATCCTTACGATTACACTTGTCTAATGGAAACAAAAGGCTCAAATTATTGGAGAAAGGCGAATAATTTGAAGACTGGGAATAATTCTGCAGCTATTGTTAGTGTTACAAGTTTTCAACTTGTTTTTCCCGCAACAACAGTTATTTCAAAAACGTTCGGAGATACATTTCCAGAAGTTCCTACTCGTTCAATTAAGAGTGCTCTTGAAGCAAGGGATAAAAAATTTAAATCTCATGAAAGGAATGAAAAACCCATTGTGGACTATCAACTCATGGATGAGAAAAAAATGAACATAATTATGAATGATATAATGGGGATTAAACATGATCTTCATGTTCTAAAATGTCCCAGATTCCAAGCCGAGGAGAATAATGTATTTGGAGGCATTGGTTCATCTACCTCTGGGCATAATGTCTACATTAGCGAAGATGAGGAAATGGGTGATACCTAAATACAGTCAGATCATTATATATTAGTTGTATTAAGTTTAAGTACTGTGTATGAGGATGTGATTTAGACATTTTTGTAATTTTGGCAATTCTGGGATTTTATCCTAATACTTCGTATATCTCGTTTTTAATACAAATGACTTATGTTGTTCCTTTAATGACTCATCTGTTATTTGACCAATGTGTTTTCTATTTATCTAAAGGATAATTAAAAGAAATATTCATCTGAAAAATATGTTAGGAAGAGATTTTGTTTATAATTTCTTGGTTTCAATGTACTTAAGCCAATGTGGAATTTCATATTTCCACTCATATATATTTTATACTATGTTCAGTTTTTATAAGGAATTTTAAATTATATTGAAAAAGAAGAATTTGTAATAAGAGTTTTTTTTGCACAACATAGTCTTTTATGAATGAAAATGAAAAACTTAAATTGGTTTCCCTCATAATCCACCATCCTATCATTCATCATAATGTGTGAATCTTTCTACATATAAATCATCCTTTTTGGACTGTAAATTCACTACTAATTGTACAAACATGTTATAAATATTGGAATGATCAGTTGTTTAGGGTTGTTGAGGAATCAAGATGTTCTGGGATATTTCTTGCAACGGTCAATGCAACATTCATTTCTTTGATCCAATGCTATTTCTTAAGAGTAATTTCACCAATTTGGATATATTTTATTTGTTTTGAAGAAATTTAGGCTACAAATTTTCATGTTTTCATTGAAAATAAAAAACTTGTAACGTAATTTTTTTATTATAGTTATGCATACACTTATTTTTTTCACTTAAATATAAACATTGTTCATGAACATATAATAAGTTTTCTTAAAAAAAATTCCAAATCAATGATTATGCATCCCAAATTTATTGAGAATATTCACTACGCGTGGATGAATAGTTAATAACAACTACTCTTGCGAAAATGTAATGTTCCTGACTTGGCTAGTCTAGAAAACGCTGCTAATGTGTGTGTAGGATTAATCGTTTACAACATATAAATGATCATACAAATAACAAATGCGACAAAGGACTGCAATGTTTATATTATGATATCTCTGTGGAGTACAAAGGCTGAATACAACTAAATAAAATGAATCACTTGGCTAGATCAATAGACAAAAGGATATTATCCGAAATACAATAAGAAAACTAAATGATAATACTCGATAATAGATGAGGATTGCGGGATCAATGGATGAGATGGAACTATGGTAGCTCGTACAGTAACTGCTGGAAGTCTGGAAAGTTATCCCTGGCGGCTATACCTCTTAGAATGGCCTAGAAATTGTCCCAAATGGTGCAACTTGCTCTAGCTGTCAGGCCTAGTAACTGACCAACCCCTCTGTTGGTGGGTCTGGACCCCGGATGGATCCCCCTGGGGGAATGTGCCCCTCTCTCACTGGAAAAATGTGCCCTAGTGATTCCACTGTTGGAATCGACTGAGATGCATATCAAAATGATCCCCTTGGTCTACTAGGAAATGGGTCGAAAGGGTTTCCATGAATTTGATTTGATGCTCGCTCGGGAACCCCAAATATGTCCACCAAAAGTGTTGCACTTCCAAGTCTGGAAAATGCACCCCAGATGATTCCTCCATCGGAATCTAATGAGGAATCAGGAAAAAGATTTGCCTTGCCTTCCTCTCAACTGGGTCAGAGGGGAATCTCTGAAATCCTCCCGGATGGGACAAGTCAATCCACTTAACCTCCTCAAGAGTTGTGCCCTCACCCTGGATAAGTGTGACCTTGTTTTTGGACCCTATGTAACTATTACTGAAGAACAATGGAAGACCTGTGTGATCTTCTTGGTGACTAGGGTGCGTCTCTTAACACCAAAATCAGCCAATTGGTGTCTTCCTCTTGGAATTCACTGAACTATCTCTCCTAAGATGCACCTCTCTCCTCAATAAAAAGTCATTATCTGCATAATAACGAATTAGGTTATTGAATCTTCTCTTATATCTTTCCAAAACCCTAATTCACTGATGAAACCTAATTCACTGTTGACTTCTAATTTTAGCTCATATGTTCTATTTTTAGCCCATAATGACTTAAAAATGATTTTAACCATTTTTAGCTCAATGTCACTTTCCGAACATAACACCTTTGATTGGAGTGACCTCTAGTAACCATGCTTACCCCTTTTTCTAGCCTTGGCTATAGTCTAACGGGGTGGTTTAGACCATTAATCCTCCTCTTTGGAGATCCTATTTGGAAAGGGACATTACAGTCTTCCCTTCCTGAAATTGCTTGTCCTCAAGCAATACTAGTCCAGGATGCTGCAACACTTGCTCACTCTCCCAAGTAGAATCCTCTATTGGAAGCCCTCTCCATCTAATAAAACACTCTCTGATGACCCTGCTCCTCAGTTTCCACTCCCAGAACTCTAAAACCTCCTCCGGAACCAACTCCAACTGTCCCTCCTCATCCAATGGGGGAAGCTCCTCTAATGTGCTAATGAATTGTCCCACTGTCGTTTTGAGGCAAGATATGTGGAACACGTTATGAATCTTTCTCCCCTTTGAAAGCTCTAACTCATAAGAAACCTCACCTACTCGGCACATGATCTTGTAAGGGCCATAAAATCTAGGCTTGAGCTTCTCGGCCTTACTCTTCTTCAGAGATGACTGTCTGCAAGGTTGGATTCTCAAGAAAACCAAATCCCCAACCTCAAGGTTGTGCTCTATCCTATGCTTGTCCGCATTCATCTTCTGCTAGTTCTGTGCCATCTACAGGTTCTCTTTTAGCAACTTGAGAATCTCATGACTCTCTATGATCCAATCCTTGGCCTTAGGAGATTTTCACTCCCCAAAAACCAAGTCTACCAAATTGGGAGCATCATATCTGTACAATTCTCATAAGGGTGTAGCAATGCTCTCCTAGATGTAGCCACTTTACCCATGTTCTATGTTGTCCACCTACATAGTTCCTCAAATATCCTTCAACCCACTTGTTGACAATATCGGTCTTCCCATCTGTTTGAGGGTGATAGTTGGTGTTGGGTGTCAGATCTATCCCCACCAACTGAAACAACTCTTTCTAGAATGTCCCCATGAACTGACTATCCCTGTCACTAATGATGTTCCTTGGAAACCCATGAAGTCTGAAGACCTCCCTAAAGAATAGCTCGGCTACCTGAAATGTGTTGTACTCTATTGGTATGGAATAGAAGTGAGAAAAATTGGTCAATATTTCGACCACTACATAGATATAGTCCTTACCTTGGACCTTGGGTAGGCCTGTGATGAAGTCCATTGATATACTCTCCCATTTCTGCTCTAGAATAGGGAGTGGCTAAAGTATCCCTACTGGAAGAGCATGCTCTGACTTGTTTTGCTAGCAAGTCACACACTAATCGATGTGTCTCATAACATCTTGTTTGAGGCCCTTCCATGAGAACCTCTCCCTGATCTGTCTGTAGGTTTTGAAAAACCCCTAATGGCCTACTAGTGGTGAATCATGAACTTCTGTGAGGATCTTCTTCTTGAGCCCCAAATTTGGCACCAAGTAGACTCTATCCTTGTAGAATATGAAATTTTTAATGACCCTATACCTGTCATCCTGTATTTGTCCATCCATCACCTCACAAGATAATTTTTTCTTGGAATATTCCACTAACAAGTGGGATTTCCAATCTATTGAAATCTCCATCAAAGAACAAGCCACAGGTCTTCTCTGTAGTGCATTAGCCACAATGTTTTTCTTCCACTTGAAATACTCTATGTCGAAGTCGAATGCCTGTAACTTTGTCACCCATTTCTGTTGGCACTCACTGAGGTCCTTTTGCTCAAGGAAATGATTCAATCTATTGTAATCTGTCTTGACCATGAATTTGCTGCCCACCAAATATTGTCTAAATTTGGTCAAGGCATGCATGATTGCCAACATCTACTTGTCATAAATGGAAGAAAACCTCTCGTACTGACTGAACTTCCTACTCTTGAATACAATGGGGTGTCTTCCCTACATCAAAACTACCCCGATACCCTCATCAGATGCGTCACACTCTGGTACAAATGGAAAGGTGAAGTATGGTAATGCCAACACTGAACAAGTGCTCATGACTTCCTTCATGTGATCAAAGGATTCCGTGATTCCTCGATCCAAATGAAAGCCCCGTGCTTGGTAAGATCCGCTAGTGGTGCTCCAAAATGAGAAAAAACCCAGATGAACTACCTATAATAGCTGCATAGCTCAAAGAAACTCCTCAAGTTTGTTATGTTCCTGGGTGTTTTCCAGTCCAGAATGGCCCTGATATTTTCCTGGTGCACCTATACCCTCTGTGGACTGATGATATGTCCTAAGTAAAGCAACTCTGTCATACTAAACTCACACTTGGACTCTTTGGAATATAATGATTGTGCCTTCATGATGCTCAATACCTCATCCAAGTGCCTCATATGCTCCTACCGTGTCTTATTGTAGACCAAGATGTCGTCGAAGAAAATCGAGACTGATTTCCTCAACTGATCCCTGAATATGTGGTTCATGCAAGACTGAAACATAGTGGGTGCATTGGTTAGCCCAAATGGCATAACCAGGAACTCGAAATGTCCAAAGTGACATCAAAATGTCATATTATCTATGTCCTACTCTCGAATGTTGATCTAGTGACACTCAGAGCGTAGATCAATATTTGAGAAGAAAACTACCCCATGCAGTTCATCCATCAACCCGTCAATGTGTGGGATAGGATATCGGTTCTTGATGGTTTTATTTTTCAAAGCTCATTAATCAATGCACATCCTCATGGTGCCATCCTTCTTCAAAACTAAGACAACTAAAGAAAGTGAATGGGTTTTTGCTTGGTCTGATGTGTCCCATCGCTAGTAATTCCTTGATTTCCTTCTCTATCTCATCCTTGAACCTCCTAGGATGATGATAGGGGGGTGATCATCGGTTTGTACCCCTCTTCCAACTCAATGGTGTGCTCAAACCCCCTGTCAAGTGGTCTCCCTGGTGGAATCGACTCAAAAACATGTTGATGCCATCCCAACAAATTCTTGATCTATGTATGATACTGTTTTCGACCCTCTGAATCCTTTTCCGTAGTGATGAAACACTCAGTGGCATATGCTACCTCCCCATGTTTGAATATCCTCTCCATCCTCTTGGTTGACGCTGTCCTGGGTGCTCCTGTCGAAATACCTCTTAGAACAACCTTCTTCCCATCATGGTCTTTGAATCCCATCTCCAAGGTTTGGTAATTGGTGGTGATTTTTCCCAAGGTAATCATTTGCTAGACTCCCAACACCACATCTGTGTTAGATATGTCAACCACATAAAATGTGTCTCTCACTGTGTAGTTGCCTAAATTTACCTCCAAGTCCAAGACTCTGTCTAGACACTCCACGGTGTGGCCATCTTCTATTGCAACATCAAACCCCTCAAACTCCTCTGTCTGAAGTGCCTGTCTTGATACTAGTGAAGTGTTGATGAAGTTGTGGGTGGCCCCACCATCTATCAGGGTGATTTTCTGTTTCCCCTGAATAGTCCCTCTGATCAGGAGGGTATCATACCTGGGAACACTAGAAAGGGTCGCTTTGAATTTTCCCTTTGCTATTTTCCTCCTGTTAGCCTGCTCAGGTGACTATCAGACTACTGGAGGATGGGCTCCTACCGATGTCGATGGTCTATGGGGAGGATTCTCCTCTGCATGTGCTGAATCCTCCTCTAAGCTAGTGGATCCATTTTCTTGCTTCTCCTCCTCACTTTCCACATTGTTTCCTGCCACATCAATATAATGAATCTCTCTCTTTCCCATGCACTTGTGGCATGGGACCCAAGGGTCTCTATAGTTGAAGCAAAGCTTCTTCCTCATAAGATATCTCTTAGTCTCATCATCCAACTTCTCCTTGCCCTTCCATTCTCTCTGGAATGGATTCATGTCTCGATCCTTTTGGGGTACGAAAGGTTTTCAAAAGGTTTTAGTATTTGGAACTGAGTCTACCAAATCTCGAGTGCACAGGATGGATTTTTGCAAGGTGGGAGGCATGTATGTCTTTACCCATCCTCTATCCTCTCAAAGGATCTATGAGTCCCTCTGTGAATAGCATGATCATCCTGGGCTCTAATATATCTTTCACTACCACGAATACCCGCTAAACCTTCGTGATGAACGCCTATGTTGTGCCAGTTTGTCTCAACTGGGATACATCCCTGAAGTGGATCTCGGTATCCCTCTTATCAAACTTGTCCATGAGCCTCTCTATGAACTCCCTATAGGAGGTGATGTGACTGTGACCCAATGTCACCAATCCATGATAACAACACTCGTGTGCCTCACCCTCCAAGTGTAACGTCACAAAACTGATGGCCTCTGTCTCAGTTATCTAATTGAGCTTGTAGTATGTGTCTAGCTTTTGTACCCAATCTCTATTGGTGCATTTGGATGATGCATCGAAAGAAGGTATGGTGAGTTTACCAAATTTTGGATGAAATCCATGTTATGCCCCTGCTGTTGTTGCGGTCCTCCTCTCTATGGCTCTTTGGGGCAGCTCCTAATTCTGAGTCCACAGTACTTGACTAGGGTCATGTCTTGATGGAAGTCATGACCCAATGCTGCGTACTCCCTTTGATACTCCACTATGTCCTCTACATGAGTGGGCGGCCTCTGTGCTATCGACGATTGTGTTGCTACCGGGGGTGTTCTCTAGAAACTAGGAAAAAAGGGTCTGGGAATCTACTCATAGAGGTGTATGTGAGAGTGGGTGACTGGGGTCTACTGCCTGCTCCTGAGTTCCCTTGTGCTGCATGCAGGGCTTGTGTGTCCAGGGTGCCCACTCTAGCCAATCTATCAACCCCCTGTGCCAAGGACCGAGACATGGTCTGCTGACTAGCTAACATATCGTTGATAACCTACATGAAAGTTGTCTTTGGTTCCATGGGGGCCTTGCCACTTCCCTTTGGTCGCTCATATTTGTCTCCTAGCATCCTCTCTGCCTCATGCTCTACCCTTCTCTTTTCTTCTCTATGTGCCTCTTCATCTTCCTTTGAGATAGGAGTAAAAGGAGGAAATTCAGGCCTAGACTTTCTTTCCCTATGCCTATTGTAAGTGACATATTCACCACCTACGTGTTCACGACTCTCTAGGTCTTCTGCTACACTCATCATCTTTATTCACAGGCTGGCAAGACTAAATCTCTGATACCACTATAATGTTTCTGACTTGGCTAGTCTAGGAATTTTTGCTAATGTGTGTGTAGGATTAATCATTTACAACATATAAATGATCATACAAATAACAAATGTGACAAGGGACTGCAAAGTTTATATTATGATATATCTGTGAAGTACAAAGGTTGAATACTGCTAACTAAAATGAATCACTCGACTAGATCAAAAGACAAAAGGATATTAGCCGAAATACAATAACCAAACTAAATGATAATACCCGATAATAGATGAGCATTGCGAGATCAATGGATGAGCTGGAACTATGGCAGCTCGTACGGTAACTGCTAGAAGTCTGGAAAGTTCTCGCTGGTGGCTATACCTCTCAAAATGGCATGGGAAATGTCCCAAATGGTGTGACCTACTCTAGCTCTCAGGCCTGGTAACTGACTGGCTCCTCTGCTGGTGGTCTGGACCCAGGATGGATCCCCCTGGGGGAATGCACCCCTTTCTCACTAGAAAAATGCACCCTAGTGATTCCACCATTAGAATCAGCTGAGATGTATCTCAAAATGATCACCTTGGTCTACTGGGAAATGGGTTGGAAGGGTTTCCATCAATTTGATCTGATGCTCGCTCGAGAACCCTGAATGTGTCCACCAAAAGTGTCACACTTCCAAGTATGGAAAATGCACCCCAGATGATTCCTCTATCAGAATCTAACAAGGAATTAGGAAAAATATGCATCTTTCCTTCCTCTCAACTAGGTTGGAGGGGAATATTTGAAATCCTCCTGGATGGGATAAGTCGATCCACTTAACCTCCTCAAGAGCTATGCCCTCACCCTAGATAAGTGTTCCCTTGCTGCTGGACCCTGCATAACTATTGCTGAAGAATGATGGAATACCTGTGTGATATTCTCGATGAGTAGGGTGTGTCTCTCAACAACGAAATCAGCCAACTGGTGTCTTCCTCCTAGAATTCACCGAACTATCTCTCCTGAGATGCGCCTCTCTCCTCAATGACAAGTAATAATCTACATAATAATGAATTAGGTTGCTGACTCTTCTCTTATAGATTTTCGAAACCCTAATTCACTACTAAAACCCTAATTCACTGGTGAAACCCTAATTCATTGTTGAATTCTAATTTTAGCTCATCTGTTCTATTTTTAGCTCATAATGACTTAAAAACGCTTTTAACAATTTTTAGCTCAATGCCACTTTCCGAACATAACACCTTTGACTGGAGTCACCTATAGTAACCCTGTTTACCCCTTTTTCTAGCCCTGGCTATAGTCTAACAAGGCGATTTATACCATTAATCCTCCTCTCTGGAGATCCTATTTGGAAAGGGACATTACATAAAACCATGAATTTTCAATTGAAGTCATGTAAATTTATGTAGGAAAATTAAATATGAATGGTGATAGTTAAGAATGGCAAGAAGAAAATATTATGTGTGAATTTTTGTTTTTCTTGGCTAATCTTAATATGATTCCTATAGTTGAATTCATGGTTAAAATGAAGACTTCCCCATTGTATTTATGTTATCTTCACTCATAAATTCATTTTCCAATTAATATTATGTATTTCAATGGTTGCATGGTTATTTTGATGGTGGGAAAATTCACTCTTTGTTATAGCTCTATAGATTTACTTCATAATTCCTTTCTTCCTTAGAAAATAAATATTTGCAACAACTCTTTATTCACCACCATTCATTTTATTCTGAGATCATAGATCTATGGCTACCATTACTAAGATATTGCATAAATGTGTCTAGTTTCTAATTCTTTTTGTCAAGCTTATTGACTATTGAGGGAGGACACAACAAGTTATTTGGTTGTCCATTATTGCACACATGATGTTCCATATTCCCTAAAGACTATACATGGGTCATAGAGGCCATACTAGCATGGAATAAAGATGTCATCGATTCCCTAAATTGTATGATTCAATTGTTGGGAAGCCAAAAGTTTGGTTAACATTTTGGTGGAGAGTTGAGTGGTAATTTGTGCCACTAAATTAGAACCTAAATTATTTAATTCCTCTCTTCCTTGTTTGGAATATTGTGAGTTAATATTGCATGGGAATTCCTAGGTTCAAAGAATTGTCTTTTGTGGATTTGTTTTCGTATCCCATGTCATTAAAATAAATGCCTCAATTGTAGATTTAATAAATGGTGTTAAGTGAATTAAGAAATTTATATCCTGTATATGGTTCAAATAATGATGGATAAGTCAGATTGGAGTTGCTCATAAGAACTTGAAACTAGTGAATTCATTGTCATTTACATGATGACTACTAGTGAAACTTCATTCATGTCATTACAACCACTTGGGAAGAGTACATACATATTTATGAGTAGTACCTTGCAATGAAAGTTGTAGTGGAATATTTAGTATTTACATATGGTGATTACAGCTAAAGGTACATTGAGTTGAGTTCTTTATGTTATCCAAACATTGAAAACAAAGATTATAGAACTATGATAAATACTAACTTCCTGGATTAGGATTAAGGCATATGAAATTCAATCTTAGGAGCATAGACATTGAGTTGAGCTTGAGCATTATGGTATATATAGATATACTTATCTATTGGAATAACATATTATGTATGTTGTTGGACTAGGGTTTCCTATGTTGGGGACCCTCACTAATTATTGATAGTATAAACTTGTAAATCTTGTTGTTGGGGTGCTAGTGAAAAGTTTATTTCTAGGTTTAAAAAGCTTTTGGACCAAGAGACCACATACCTAAACGATTGGATAAGAGAAAAATTGTTGAGCTACAACCATTTTTCACAATACGAGCTTAGCATTATATCACTCCATTAACCTTTTACTTCATGTTTGTATCTAGGCTCTCTCACTCTTTCAACATGTAGGTATTAAATATTTAAATATATATATTACTATAAGGTCAATTTACATCCTACAATTCATCAAAATTCCATGGATCTTGGTGCATAGAAATCATCCTTTTTGAAGTGTAAATGCACTACTAATTGTACAAACAGGTTATATATATTGGAATGATCAATTTACAATTTAAATCCTAAATTATTGATACTCAGCCAACTTTGGGAGTGCAGTTTAATATAGCCAACTTTAACAATTTGATACTTTGGTTTTACAATGCAATTTTTATCCTTTATGCACACTATGTAGGTTTATGTCTCAAAATCCAAATATAATTTTATAGACATGTGTGAAATCATAAACTACAACTTATGAAATATGAACCACCAAAGTTTTCTCAAATAGGAGACTAGGGCATGCATTTGAGGCTGAGGCATTTTTCCCTTCAAATTTACATGAAATACCAATTCTAGGTGCATGAAAGAAAACTCTCTTGATCTTCAATAGAACTTTAGATACATAGGTAAATTTACCATTTATGTAACTCTATCTAATTAAAACTTATAAAACAAATTTTGGAGATAAAGGGAAGCTTGGGCATGCATTTTCATTTAGTTACCCAATAGAGTTTATACCTTGCAAATTACAAGGAAAAATTTTCCTCTTTTGCAGAACCACCCTTTTTAAACTTGCAATTGCAAACTAAACAACATGAGTAGGTCCACTATGATAAACCACATCCCCAACAACTTTCACAACTCAAATATAAGGTATAATACAACATTGGGTTAGTTTTTAAAAATAGTTTTTTCATTTCCATGGATTTACTATGCATCTCTTGCCTATTTTTTCACAGAAGAGTCTTTTATGAATCTTAGTGCAAAACTGTCATTGGTTTATCTCCTAACCCACCATCCTCTGATTCATCAAAATTCCATGAATCTTTGTGCATACAAATGATCCATTTTGGTGTGTAAGTGCACTATTAATTGTACAAACATGTTATACATATTGGAATGATAAATTTACATATTAAATCATAAATTATTGATCCTTATCCAACTTTGAGCTTGCAGTTTAATATATCCAACTTTAACAATTTGGCACTTTGGTTTTACAATGAAATTTTTATCCTTTATGCACACCAGATAGGTTTATGTCTCAAAATGCCAATATAAGTTTATAGACAGGTGTGAAATCAAAAACTACAACTTATGCAAGATGAACCACCAAATTTGGATCAAACTGGAGACTAGGGCATGCATTTGAGGCTAAGGCAGTTTTCCCTTCAAATTTACATGAAAATCCCAATTCTAGGTGCATGAAAGCAACCTCTCCTGTTATTCAATTGAACTTTAGATGGATAGGTAAATTTACCATTTATGTAACTTCATCTAATTAAAACTTTTAAAAAAACTTTTGGAGCTACAGGGAAGCTTAGGTGTGCATTTTCATTTAGTCACCTAGTATAGTTTATACCTTGCAAATTACAAGGAAAACATTGCCTCTTTTTCACAACCACCTATTTTAAACTTGCAATTTCAAAACAAACAACATGAGTGGGTCTATTATGATAAACCACATTCTCAACAACTTGCACAACTCAAATGTAAGGTAAAATACAACACTGGGTTACTTTTTACAAACATTTTTTGCATTTCTAGGGTTTTACTATGCATCTCTTGCCTATTTTTGCATATAAGAGTCTTTTATGTCTCTTAATGCAAAAATGACCTTGGTTTATCTCCTAACCCACCATCCTCTGATTCATAAAAGTTTCATGAATCTTTGTGCATAGAAATCATCATTTTTGGAGTGTAAATGCACTACTAATTGTACAAACAAGTTATACATATTGGAATGATAAATTTACAAATTAAATACTAAATTATTGATCCTTAACCAACTTTGGGCAGCCCGTTTAATATAGCCAACTTTGAAAATTTGGCACTTTGGTTTTACAATGCAATTTTTATCCTTTATGCACACCAAGTAGGTTTATGTCTCAAAATGCCAATATAAGTTTATAGACAAGTGTGAAATAAAAAAGTATAACTTATGCAATATGAACCACCAAAGTTGGCTCAAATTGGAGACTAGGGCTTGCATTTTAGGCTAAGGCAGTTTTAACCTTCAAATTTACATGAAATCCCAATTCTAGGTGCATGAGAGAAACCTCTCATGTTCTTCAATTGAACTTCCAATGCATAGGTAAATTTACCATTTATGTAACTCCTTAAAACTTATAAAAAAACTTTTGGAGCTATAAGGAAGCTTGGGCATACATTTTCATTTAGTCACCTAGTACAATTTATACCTTGCAAATTACAAGGAAAATTTTGTCTCTTTTGCACTACCTCCCTTTTTAAACTTGCAATTTCAAAATAAACAACATGACCATGTCTATTATGATAAACAACATCCCCAACAACTTGCACAACTTGAATATAAGGTACAATACAACATTGGGTAGGTTTGGGGACAAACAGAAGAGCAAAACTCTATGCCATCTAGATCTTAATTAAGGTTGCAGTGGACATGTAGGTTAAGAGGCTACAGGTCTTTCGTGACTCCAAACTTCTGATGGAGTAGTAAAATGGTAAAAGTAACATTTATAACTTGGAGCTGGGGCCTATTTTCAATAGGATTATGGAAAATAAAATATTTGTTGAAGAGGTGTCCTTTGCTCATGTCTACCAATAATTATACCACAACGTTGATCAATTATCAAACGAAGCACTCATTTTGGAGGAACGTTTTTTGCTTCTTCATGAGATTAAGGACCATACTCCTACATATTTGATACTCTTACATATTTTTTGATGAATTGATTTTTGGTTTTGTTTTAATTTGTGTTTATGTAAATTTAGAGAGACTTTGTCTCATGGTTTTGTCTCGGCATCAATACGAAGTTGTGGAACTATTTGTTTAAAGAGTGATCTATATAAGGATGATTGTAAGAGTCAAATTCGTAATCATAGGCTATAGTATTATATGATAGAGGAAGTCTATAAATGAAATGGATTCTAATGTTAAAATTAGAAGGGATCTCGTCAATGTGTATGTCATTTCCACAAGAAATATCAATACAATGATTTTTGTCTCATAAAAAAAACCTGAAATACAAATGTTTCTTGTAGGTAGATTCAAACATTATTTAAGAGGTGAATTAAAGATCATGTAAAGATTGCAGATAATCACTAAAGATCACAACAAGCGTCACATATAAGAAAAGTATGAGTCAAAAAATTACCAATCTTCCATTAATTCATCGTAAATATAGAAGGATCTTTACATGGAAGACATCATAGATACAATCTCCATTAAAAAACCAGGAAAACTGTAATAGATTCTACAACGTTCTCCTCTACGAAGTTTCCTCCCGAGGAATATCTAACAAGAATATCCTTTGCTATCTCTCTACTTACAACCTTATATATTATGTTCCCCATGCGGACCACCATGACCCATAGGTTTCTTACATGAGTGGATCATAACTAACTTTACATGTATTCACAGGTCCTCCAGCTAGTTGTTACAACCTTATATATTATGTACCCCATGGGGACAACCATGACCCATAGGTCACTTACATAAGTGGATCATAACTAACTTTACATGTATTCACAATTCCTCAAACCAGTTGTTACAATTTTGAGGTGATGCTTAGTACTTGAGGCACACTCCATCTTGTTGTAGTTAGTCATTCACTGCAATTGACACTCAGAAGGGTGTTTTATACAGTCACTAGCTTCACACTATGGGTGGGTACTATAGCAACTTATAGTGTCAATGGGTTCCAAAATTGTTAATGCACTGAAGGGTCTAATGGAAGATACAAAATGTGGTATGGATATGGAAGGTGCACCACTAAACGGGAAGAGAGGAGGGGAAGTATTGGAGACAAGCTTGAGGCAGAAGATTATGGTGGGGATGGACATGATTGATACCAAAAAGGTATATGTTTAGCAATTGTTATGGTCTTGTCGCTAAGCAACTTCCATGGTATCCCATCTCTTGGTCAAACACCTTCAACACCCATTTGGTCTGCCCAACCAGGAAATATTCCTTCTCGTGAACTAATTTGTCTCTCATCTCCTTGTACTATCACATTCCCTTGAAACTGTTGGCATCATCGATTCCTCTCCTCAATATGTGCTCCATTTTCTTTGGTCCTCCCACTACTGCTGGAAACTCCCCTTTCTCTATCTTGCAGCCTCTTGGACTTTCCACATTGATGCAGAGTGATTCTTCTTGACTAGTGGAACCATCTGCATACAGATGTAGTATTGTGACCTCTGATCCAACCACCTAAATCCTTCCCAAGTTCCCTCCATGGTGGAATAATCTAAACGTTCTAATTTTAATTGGCATTTTTCACCTGAATTTGGTGATACAAATCTAGGAAAAATCTCAATTTTATGTTGTCTAACTTGCACTTATGAATGCATAAATGGATTCAACATCCTCAGAAACCCCTAGGGTACTCGAATTACACAAAGTTAACCAATCAACAAGCTATTTATTATGCCATAGTCTATTTTCCCTTTGTTATACAAAGGGTAACTATGGGACATTGCAGTACAGGTCATGACCAACCATCATATGACTTTATAGGTCACATTAACCAACATCTAACTTGAAATTCACTCATAGTCTATCCGGTGACACAACTGATCTGGGTCGGGTACTATCCAACCTACCCACATCATGAAAAATTCTAATATGTACTATGTTCATCCATTAATCATTATACTTACCAATCATATCTCTTGTCCTTTCACGTTTAATTGATGTTTGGAGGCAGAGAAGGAATAATTACCCCATGATGGACATTTTTATCCCCCATTGCAGGCATAATTAGCCTGCGATAGACATTTTTAGCCCTCATAAAAGGCATAATTGACATCTTGATCAAGACAACATAGGCATAATAAGTCATTGAAAGACATTTTTATCCCCCTAGATGGCATAATTAAGGCCCAATTAGGAGCCAAACACACCCATGACACAAAATTTTGCTGACATGGCAGTGCCACGTAGGTGCCAAAGAGGCAAGCCACAGGGAAATGGTGGGTCACAATGGTGATTTTATTGGTCTTGAAAACCGTCGAATACGGGTCAAAAATATGACGAATACTACACTACATCATATTTCCAATGAACATCAAGGGACTAAGAAAAAAATATAAACAAATTTTGAGAATTAATGGGTAACGTCCAATGATAAGGTGGATTTTTTCCATAATGTCAGAACACCTCATTGGATTTCAACACCATATGTTGTAGTGTCTACACCATTTTATTTGTTCTCTATTTTATTATGGTGTTTATGTTACGTAACAACAAATATTAATGTGTGAGAGAATAATATCACATAGAGTCTCTTAAATGAAGATAAAATGGAGCTATTCAATGCCCATGGAATTGGATTAAATTCTTTGAAGATTGGCCTACCAAATTGATCAATATTTATGATCGGAATGAAATGAAAACACAGATATATAATATTAACACAAAGACACAATGAATAATAACAAAGATATAGTAAAACTTGTGTTAGCGATAAAACTGCACTAGCATTTTTGAAAGAATGATGCCTAATATTGTAAGGAATATTTGACTAGATTCCCAGGCTCCAAATGCAGATTTGAAAGCACCATTGGAAATATTAGGATTTGTAGATGTCGATCGACTATTTAAGCATGCAAAACGGACTCTCCATGACTGAGAAATTTGATTTTGAAAAAAATCTTTGATTTCAACAGCGCAGAAGGCAGAATTATAACTAGTTAGCTGGTGAAAGCTCCACCTTTCACCAGCTAAGTAGAGGATTTTCAGGTAAATTAGCTGGTGAAAGCCTGTCATGGCCAGAATAGCCGGATTTTTGCCCAGATTGAGATTTTTTGGGTTTGAATGGTTTGAAATCTTCTTCAATAAGTTGTTTATGAATTATCAAATCAAAATCTAAAGGCCATTCTTGGAGATGAAAGTCAAAAGGGAATTTTTTGACTAGATTTGGTCATTTTCAAGGGAAAAATGATAGGGATCAAATGACACATCACCCAATTCGAATTTTATCTTTGGAGGACCAAATCAAACAGCCTTGGGAGGCTAAAACTGCACTTCATCAACAATCTACTATTTTTAGAGATCATTAAATAGGACCTTTCCTATTTTGTTTTGATTTTCCATTCTAGATCCATTTTTATAGGATCTCATCCTACACTTGTTGTATCTGTTTTGATTTGACTATTTTTAGTAAATCTGATCCATCTTTCAAGGATCTAGATTTCATCTTGTAAGGCTATAAAGCCAAAGACATTTGGAGCATTAGGGGAGGGTTCAAACTAGGAATATATTTTGTGCTACTTTATAGACTCTTATTTACAGAATAAAATTTTAGTTTCCTTTCGTTTTCAATATCAAAAATATCCATCCTTCCCTTTCTGTACTTTGTTTCAATTTATTTTAGCTTATTAAGACTATTATCTCTTTATTGAGCTCATAGACTTGAAGTAAATGATTTCTTTCTATCTTGCATTAAGCCCTACATTAAGTTGTATTTGGCAATCAAGAATAGTGTTCTTCATCCTCTCCTTTCAATTTACTTGATCTGATTATTGTTCCCTGGAAGCACTGTTTCTTTAGACGTATGATGAGTTTTCTATTACACTGATCATTAAAAACCCCATTGTTCCAAGCATATCTACACATTATCTTTAAGTTACCAAGCATGCTTAGTCTACAACCCTAAGGAGTTTCTTGGAGTGATAACAAATTGGCGTTGTTGCTAGGGAATGGAGAATGAAGCAAGATTCCCTGGGAGACGACATAGTTTCAGCTTTTGATGATAGACAAAGGTTGAGCATTATATTGGTTGTAAGCATCTATCTGGTGACTCCATGTTCAAAGACTCCACTGGGGAGGATCCTGTTGATAAAAGATGAAGAGGCTCAAATCAAAATCTAGGTATCAGTTCATTGGTTTGCTTCATGAACTGTTGTTGTTCTTTATTACCTCTTTCACTCTTTTCCCTTCGCGTGTAAAGAGAATCATTTTCTATTTTGTATATTCAGAAAATCATCATCCTTCTTGTATATATTCGTCTTTAGAAGAGGAAATCCTACAGCCCTGCATTGTAGGTGTAGATTCGGTGGCTTTACCTCAGCCCATTCACAAAGATGACCACTGTATTTCTTTTCCTTCAGAATCTGATAAGCCATGTGACCTTGAAAAGATAGAAATTGTTTCAGACCTTGTCCAAATCTCAGCCCTTCTTGTCATAATTTCTGAACCTTGTCATGAACTCGTTAACTCTCATGATCAGCACACAGCTTTTCAAGTTAAGATCTAGATGAAGATGTTCAAGCCTTTAAAGCTTCCCCTTCTTCTTCATCCTTATCCTGATGACGGTTATGAATATCTCCCTTGGTTTTCCAGAGAGAATCAAGCTTCAGCTGAGAGACACGTGGAATCCTTTTTGGATTTCGTTGATCATTTTCAACTTGCTCACGAAGATGTGATCATGAGATTTTTCTCAAAGTCTCTGATCAAAGATGTTGTTGCATGGTTTAAAATTTTGAGAGTTGATTCAATTGGCTCTTGGACCAAATTCTCTAATGTTTTCCTGAAGTATTGGGGCAAGTAAAAATCTTTAGATTCATACCTTGCTGATTTATATGCTTTGAAATGAGAGCAGGACAAAGCCCTACCTGTTTTCAACAGAAGGTTCTACCGTGTTTATCATGACATGCCTTTGGAGGTCAGGCCTACAGAGACAGTTGCCATGATATATTATGTCATGGGTCTTCATTCAGATCTTGTCCTTCTTCTGCTAGAACGGGAGTCTTCATCCCTGACCCAGTTGTTTGAAGATGCTCAAGAAGTCGAGGAAAACATTCATCTTTCCCGAAGGATCTGAGATCGAGATTTCTTTGAAAATTTGCAAGTGCATGAGCAAGCAGAATGTCAGTATACTTCAGATTCTGAGCACGAGAGTTATGAGCTTGAAATAGTTTTGGAACAACAACGAGCATATGGTTTTATTTTAGATTCAGGTCAGGACTTTTCAATATTCATTGAGTCCTCTAGAGATAGGTATGCTTGTGAAGTTTATAATCAATTTGTAAATCTAGAAGAGCCTATGAAGAATGAGGACTGCATAAGAGATTACATGTTCTTAGCTGATTCTTTTTCATGTGATGGAAATCCTGTGTTGTTATCCTCTTGTAAGTATTATTGTGATAAGAAAATTGTAGTTTTTGATGATCACGAGTTAATCTCAAGAGAACCAGAAGATTCGTCTTCTTTTAGATAAACAGTTATGGTTGAACAAGTGTCTACTATAGATGAGCAACATGATTTTTATATTCTTCTTGAGGATCCAATGGCAGCTTTCATGGACTTATACTTTTTAGAAAACCTAAAGATTTCAGATTTCCTTAGTTTGCGAATGTTTATGGGCGACAGTTTTGGATATGCGGCAAATGCTAAGGGCAGCCATCAACTTTCAGTTTTGTGGAAAAAGGGGAATTGCAGCAGAAATAATGAGCAAAGAGATGATCAAAGATATATACACGTCATGGTTAATAATACCTATCAAGATCAGATTGCCTCCTTTAAAAGATTAAAAAATGATGAGCAGATTTTTATATTAGCATATGACAGCTTTGAATCTACAACAGATCCTAAGGGTATCTCTCAGTTTCAAGTTTGCAGCAGATGTCAAGAAGAACGTGAGGAACTGAATAGTCCAGAGCAGCAGTCTATCGTATATGTTTCTCCAACAGATCTCGAGCAGCCTGCATTCAACAATAAGATTAGTAAAGGCAGTTTTCAACACCTTTTCAATTTATAGTTGGATCAGCAGCCCAAAGAGGTATTGCTTTATGAATTTGATGACCCTTTTGATAACTATTTGGAGTCTATGAGCAGCATAGATGTTAAAAAATTTATGTCAGAAGAAGATTGTCTTTATCATTTGGTCAAACCTCTTTTCTGCATGATATCTCTTCCATTATTATTCAGGTCAAGATCAAGGACTTTAATAGTAAATCAGTTTATGATATGGCTACATTAGAAATTCCATCTTACTTGATAAATCTGCCTCTACTCATTAGTATAGGAGTAGGCAGAGGAATAAGCTCACCATACGAGAAAATGAGATCTTTTTCAGTTGTTGATTTCATAAATAAGCAGGGAAAATGTCATACATGAAATGGATGCACAGCTGGATGTTTGAGGGTTTCTAGGCGATAGAAACTCCAAATAAGATGGTAGAAAATTAACAGCAGTCAAACCATCATCAAGCACAAACACCGAAGTTCCACTTCATTTCTATCATCGAATGATTTATCTAAACCCGTGTACCAGTATGGTCCTGTTCTGATGGTTTTCTCAGTTCGCAGCGTTTATATGATTTAGATCATCATATAATATATTTCCAAATATGGACAGTCATGTATTATAAATACATGAGTTGTTGTTTCAATATTCACAGGTTTGAAAGGTATTGATACTACAAAATCGGGTTTTTCTTTTCCTTTGTTACAAGAAAATGATGACAGTGACTACAAGGGACCTTATCATTAGATCTATAGATAATCTTATATGAAGGTGAATCAGATGGGCATTTGCCTTGTATATGAGAGGATGAGCTTCTGATTTTTCCACAACCTGTGTCTTTGGGTAGAAGTTGATGAATCTTACAGCTTCAATGCGTTGGAATCTTATAGCTCATCAAATTCAGAACATCAATCATGCATCTGAGACAAGTGGTAGTAAATACACAGGTGGAAATCAGAGTTAAATGAATTCCAGATTTCAAGGAGTTTTATCAGGCAGTCAAAAGCATGTGGTAGTTAATCAATAGATAAAGATCATATCCAGATTTAAAGGGAGATTCGACATGAACAAACTCATCCATTCGACAGCCTTTACAACTACTTTTGTTTTAGTTTATGTCTTAAGATTCAAATGAATCTCCTTTCCAATAAGCTAGGACATTTTGTTTTGTTATTTAAAACAAGTCAATGATTCAATTGCCCCGGCAAAGGAAAGTCTAGTGTCAGATATTTCATAGTTTTTTGCTGATGTATATGTAAAAGGGTTTGGGACCAAAGCATTCGATCTAGATAGGAAGGAGCTTAAAGGTTCATTGCCTTGAGATTTAATTCCATGCTTGGATCGAAACCTTATTTATCAGCTCGAGCTCAAATTAACTTTGGGGGTCATGAAGAATTATGAAAGACACTGTCCATTTGAATTGCCCATTGTTCCAGGTGTAGAATTGATTGGCTTCAGAGGGATGGTATATTGCTGCTAGATTTGTACAGGTTGCTGAATCCAAGGGGCTATTTTTCCTACTCTTCGCCTAAAGCATATATGAAAGATGAGGAAGATCTTCAGATATGGAATGCCATGAATGACCTTGTCAAATGCATGTGCTGGAGGATTGCATCAAAGAGAGATTAGATCTGTACATTTGAGATGCTTGCACGTTGCTTGTGCATTTTACTTGTTTCTATCAGCATGGGAGAAGAAATTAAACAAGGCAGAGCTTTCACCAGCACACAGGGAAATTTTACAACCAGTTAGCTGGTGAAAGGCTGCGCTTTCACCAGCTAACTAGCGAATCATAAGGTGAGTTAGCTGGTGAAAGCACAAAAATCATTTTTGAAAGCTAAGGATGGCGTAGATACATTATTGGGAAGTGAGATATCTCATTCTCTTGCAAATTTAGAGGTCATGGCCAAGCCTAGTTCCTTGGTTGAAAACATTGAATTTTGTGGACTTGCGACTAATGGTCATCATATTGTGAAATTTCCAACTGGCAAAGGTATGGAAGATCAAAGTGAAATGGTTGTGCATTTTGGTAATGCTTCAAGTGGTAAAAACTCAGATAAATCACATGCAGAAATAGGAGGTGATAAGCATGGAGAAAAGAATGACACTGTAGAGGAGAAAGTTATATATGGAAAGCCAACTGAAATAAGCTACGGGAGATTAAGCACAAGAATCTGAGTTAATGTTTGATCATTTGCAAACAGAGACGAAAATCATGGGAGCCAAAGCTTCATCAGTCCTCAGAGTCTGTTTGGAGGAAGATGTTGGTGCCTTAAAAGAACAAAGTAAAAGTCATTTATCTCAAATTGAGTCTCAAAAGATTGACATCCACAAGCTTCAGGACCATTTGCAGAGAAAATTCTAGGGAGTTGTAGGTCAGCTGCAGAGTAACTGAGGCATGGCACTTGATGATGTTGAGTAGGAAATATCCATATGATAAATTATAAAGGCTAAATGACTCCATGCCCAATAATAAAGGCACAAATTTTGCTAGGTTCTGGGAGACCTCATAGGGAGGTATCCATCCCAGTTGGAGCCAGATGTTAGCGATAAAAAATGCACTGGAATTTTTGAAAGAATGATGTCTAATATTGTAAGGAATATTTGACTAGCTTCATAGGCTCCAAATGAGGATTTGAAAGCACCATTGGAAATCTTAGGATTTGTAGATGTCGATCAACTATTTAAGCATGCAAAATGGACTCTCCATGACTGAGAAATTTGATTTTGAAAAAAATATGCGCTTTCACCAGCGCAGAAGGTAGAATTATAACTAGTTAGCTGGTGAAAGCTCCGCCTTTCACCAGCTAAGGAGAGGATTTTTAGGTAAATTAGCTGGTGAAAGCCTGTCACGGACAGAATAGCCGAATTTTTGCCCAGATCGAGATTTTTTGGGTTTGAATGGTTTGAAATCTTCTTCAATAAGCTAGTTATGAATTATCAAATCAAAATCTAAAGGCCATTCTTGGAGATGAAAGTCAAAAGGGAATTTTTTGACTAGATTTGGTCATTTTCAAGGGAAAAATGATAGGGATCAAATGACACATCACCCAATTCGAATTTTGTCTTTGAAGGACCAAATAAAACAGCCTTGGTAGGCTAAAACTGCACTTCATCAACAATCTACTATTTTTAGAGATCATTAAATAGGACCTTTCCTATTTTGTTTTGATTTTCCATTCTAGATCCATTTTTATAGGATCTCATCCTACACTTGTTGTATATGTTTTGATTTGACTATTTTTAGTAAATCTGATCCATCTTTCAAGGATCTAGATTTCATCTTGTAAGGCTATAAAGCCAAAGACATTTGAAGCATTAGGGGAGGGTTGAAACTAGGAATATATTTTGTGCTACTGTATAGACTCTTATTTACAAAATAAAAGTTCAGTTTCCTTTCGTTTTCAATATCAGAAATATCCATCTTTCCCTTTCTGTACTTTGTTTCAGCTTATTTTAGCTTATGAAGACTGTTATCTCTTTATTGAGCTCATAGACTTGAAGTAAAGGATTTCTTTCTATCTTGCATTAAGCCCTACATTCAGTTGTATTTGGCAATCAAGAATAGTGTTCTTCATCCTCTCCTTTCAATTTACTTGATCTGATTATTGTTTCCTGGAAGAACTGTTTCTTTAGATGTATGATGAGTTGTCTATTACACTGATCATTAAAAGCCCCATTGTTCCAAGCATATCTACACATTATTTTTAAGTTACCAAGCATCCTTAGTCTACAACCCTAAGGAGTTTCTTGGAGTGATAACAACTTGACTTCTATTAAATAAGAAATATGTTGAAACTGTAAAATGCAGACTGAAACAAGCTTGCTAGAATGGTGGCATCTTATCTCTGAGAAGAGTTGTGAGGGATACTCTCATTCACAATAATATGAGTAAAATGAGGCTCCAAAATCATTTTTAAATCAAACATGAATGCCAAAACCCTAGACATCCAAAAACCTAACCCTAGGAGATGAAGCACCAAAAGTCATGTGGGCCTCGTTGGGGTAAGTTGGTACATCAACTTCTCGGGGTCGTAACTTTTGAATACGATCTTCGTTTTAGGCGCATGGTAGCCCATTGGAAAGGTATATTCGAGGAATACACATTATTATATCACACTCTAATGTTTTCTATAGTGTGACTATGGGGGCCCCAAAAAATGTTGTTTAGGGCCTCAAAAATACCCTCGAAGTTTAGGACCCAAAAATATAGAAAAAAAACTGCCAAGATGAAAAACAAAACTGCCAAGATGACATATGCATGTGAGCCAATTGGAATAGGTGGGTGGCCACCAATATCCACCTGGATCATTCCTCCTCCCTTAGGAATCAATGTTCTCCATTGCATTGAGTTCCTCCATCAAATGAGGTAATTTCTGTTGAATTTGACCCCGGGTGAGCCACTTGCCTTGTTGCAAAAGTTGTCCTTCTTTGACAACATGATAAAGCTTAAAATTATATTGGAAAGTGACCTTGATCCATGTGTCCATGATCTGATCGATGGATTCTCATTCCATGCACTTGAGGTTGAGCTCTATTAGTGTCAATTTCTCTTCTACCATTGAGGTGTCCAATAATGGTGGAAAGTATGGTTGAAGGAGGTCCACATTAAACAATGGGTGAAAGCCAAGGAAGGGGGAAATGTTGAGCTCAAAATCATTTTCACCCACAACCTTGGTGATGGTATAAGGTCCATAGCAAAGTGGACGAAGATTTTGATGGGTTCCTGTAAGGTGTTCTTTCTACAAGTGAAACTAAACTTTATCTCCCACCTGAAAGTTGTGTCACCTGGTGTTGATCATAGCACTGCTTGTACTTGGAATTGGAATTCTCCAAAATATCCTAAACCTATTGGTGGATGTGATGGATTTGTTCAATGAATTGAGTGGATTTTTTGGCTTCATTTTGTGCATGGTATGATTCTTTTTGTGTGGACACAAGGGGTAGTGCAACATCCATGGGACCCAATGGTTTAAATACCAACCCCACCTGAAAGGGTCTGCGACTGGTTGAGCTATGTATGACTCTATTGTAACTATGTTGAACATAGGGAAGACTCCCATCCCATGTGCACGGATGCATGAAATTGTACATGCATAAAAATGCACGATCATCTTGTTGACGACCTTGGTTTGGCCATCTGTTTGGGGGTGGAAGGTCATGGATTTGGTGAGATTGGTGTCCATGTGTGACCAAATGCTCGACCAGAATGTGTTGAGGAACCAATTGTCCTGATCAGAGACTATAGAGGCTTATGATCATTATGGATGATTGTCTCCTTCCCAAGAATGTAATTCCTCAATTGGAAGTAGGCTTGTATAATGGAGTACATTTCTTTGTCGTAAGTGGGGTACTTATAGAAAATATCTGATAGTGTCTCACTATGATAGGCCACAGGATGTCCATGTTGAGTGATAACTACTCCCACAACATAGCCTAAAGCATCTATCTCAATATCAAATGGCTATTGTAGATTAGGCAATGAGAGCACCAGGGATGAGCATAAGTGTTGCTTCAAATCATTGAATTATTTATGTTGCAACTGGACCCACACAAATTTTTCCTTTCCACCACCCCTAGTCACTTGGCTAAGGGCCCATGCAATGTGGTAGAATCCCAACATTAACCTGCGATAGAAATTGGCAAGGCCTAAGAAGCTTCGGAGCTCGGTGAGTGTGGTCAGGGCTGTCCAGTCACAAATGACCTGGATTTTGGCTGGATTGACATGCAACCCATGCTCATCAATAGTGTAGCATAGGTACTGGATCCCGTTCATGTTGAAGGAGAATTTTTCCAAATTTGCATATATCTTGTGTTGTCATAGAATATGCAAAACATATTGAATGTGTTGCAAGTGTTCCGCCCAATTCTTGTTGAAGATGAGGATGTCATCCAAATACACTACCACACATTAATTGGTGAATTTTTCAAGCCAAAAGGCATGAAAAACCATTCAAAAAGACCTTATTTGGACTTGAAGGTAGTCTTCCATACATCAGATTGCTCTATTGGGACATGGTGGTAGACAGGCTTTAGATCAATCTTACTGAAGTATTTCCCCCCCTTGAGTCAATCAAGGATATCGTCAATTCAGGGAATTGGGTACCAGTTCTCTACTATGATTTTATTTAGGGCCTGGTAATCAATGCAGAGTCGTCGGGACCCATATTTCTTTTGCATAAGAATGATTGGGCTTCCACAGTGTGATGATCTTGGGAAGATGTGCCCCTTTTCAAGTAGTTCTTGGATCTATTTCTTAATTTCCTCATTTTTTGACAAAGAGAGGCAATAGATTGTCCCATTAGGTAGCAGTGTGTCGGGGGTCAAATCGATTGAGTGCTTGACTTGACAGTGCATAGGTACCCCAGTGGGTGAGGACAAGATGTCTTTGTATTCTTCCACAACCTTATCCACTTGTTTATGTTGCATGGAGATACTTTTCATGGAGGCCATGGATGTGGTTGCAACCTTCCACTCACTTTGAGTAGGAATCACAAAGAAGAAAAAATTCCTGATCCTAGAGATGACCTTCCTGCATTACTTGGCAGAGATCAAGGAAATTGCAGTAGATGGGACTACCTCTGGTATCCTGTATAATTTCCTATCCAAAGTAATAATAAAACTACGAGGTCTAGACTCATATACAACATGAATTTTCCATAAATAAGGTTAGCCCAAAATAACATCAAAAAATTCAATGGGTGTGACATCACACAATACCTCATCTTTGAAGGGCTTGATGTCATAGGACGGGTGGAACTGTTCGCTGACACGTATATCGCTCCCTTGGAGGATCCATCTGATGGTGTATGGTTGAGGGTGTGGTGATGTCGACAGATCCAAATGCTTGATGACCTTTGTTGAGATGAGGTTATTCTGACTACCACCATCAATGATGAAGTGCAGTGAAGTAACCTTCACCCACATCTATGAATGAAAGAGGCACTCACCTTTCTCTAGTTCATCAAGTTCGTTAGGATGGACCTTATTGGTGGTAGCAATGGTGGCACTGGATTATGCATCAACGACCTGTCTCCCTTTTTTTGGTTCTAAATCAGAGTCAGAGCCTACATATGATTCAAAGGCTTTCATCTCCACCACCAACGAATTCTTTAAGAGGCATTCAGTGTTGTTATGTCAGGGGATCTTATGGAATTCACACCATTTCCCTGTGCCTTTCTTTGTCTTCCCATTGTCCTTCTTTGTTTGCATTTTGGATTGGTTGTCCTGAGGTTTCCCATCCTTTCTTTTCCCTTTGTTATGTGGGTTGGGAATGCCATTTCCCTGCTTTTACTATGAGGGGTTGGTAGACCCAAACTTTCACGTCTTCTGTTTAAGCTTCTTCTTGATTTTAACATCATATCGATAGGCAGTTCCCAAGGATGAAATGTCTAGAAACTCCATTTCTATGTGTATGTATCTATGCATACTACTATGGTATTTGAGCACCAGATGTTGCTCAGAGTCTTTGATACCCATATTGGTGTGCAAGGTATGGAAGACATTGGTGAACTATGGCATTGTTTGGTCTCTTTCCCACCGCAGTGTGGTCCATCTTGTATACAAGTCGTCATAAATTCCAACAGGGAAGTATTGTTTCTTAATAACATCCTTGAAGGAACCTGAAGTGGGTGAAACTACAAATAATGTATAACCTTTTGTTTCCTTTTTCTCATAGAAATTCTCCCACCAATCTTTGACATGGGAAATGACCTTAAGGAGCACAAATGTAATATTTTCTCTATCGGAAAAGTTGTGGACAAAAAAATATCCTTCTATAAGGTTTAATCATTTATCTATGACATCAACATCTATTTGACCTTAAAATATAGGAATATAAAAATTGATCTATATCTGTAAGGGGGTGGCTCCTCCACTTGAGGTAGATTCATTTCTTGTTTGCAATCGTCGAAGGATTTATGCAAAGCTATCCATCATCTTGTTCCTCTATCACTCAAGGGCTTCCTAGAGAAACATTTTGAAAGGATCTCATGTCCCATCGTATTTATTTTATCCCACCATGGAAGGTTGCTTGGGCATGCGAGAGAATTTTTCCTCAAGAGAAACAATCTCGAGACCCAACTCTTTATACCTTGACCTTGGGACATGCACTAAAAATGACAAGGAGTAGACTGATCTGATACCACTGATCCAAATTTATGAGCGAAACAAAACTAAAACACACACACACACACACACACACACACACACACACACACATATATATAATATTAACACAAATACACAGTGAATAATAACAGAGATACAGTAAAACATCCCCAAGGTGTAGGACAGTTAGCGATGGAGTGTGATGTTAAGTAAATCTGTGATGTTAAAGTCATTGGTTCGAAACCTGTGGGAAAAAAAAATCCATCCATGTTAAGGGTTGGTTTGGCTCAGGATGGGTGCGATCCCCAGGTGATTTTGACAGCTCAGATGCCCCTAAGTCGCAGTTTCTCAAGCCATGGGCTAGTATCATAGGTCACAGATAAACTAGGAAACAAAAAAAAATAGAGATACAATAAAACTTGACTTCTCTTAAATAAGAGATATGATGAAAATATAAAATACAGACTAAAACAAGCTTGCTAAAATGGTGGCAACTTATCTCTAATAAGAGATGTGATGGATATGCTCATTCACAAGACGATGAGTACAATGAGGCTCCAAAATCATTTTTACATCAAACATGAATGCCAAAACTCTAGACATCCAAAAACCTAACCCTAGGAGATGAAGTGCCAAAAGTCATGTGGGCCCCATTAGGGTAAGTTGGTGCATCAACTTCCCGGGGTCGTAACTTTTGCATACAGTCTCCATTTTAAGAACATGATAGCCCGTTCAAAAGATCAATCTAAGGATTACACACTATGCCATCACACTCTAACTTGTTCTATAGTGTGACTATGGCATGCCCAAAAAATGCTATTTAGGGCCTCAAAACGACCCTAGAAGTTTAGGACTCGAAAAGCTAGAAAAAAACTGCCAAGATGAAAAATGAAACTGGCAAGATGACATTTGTATGTGAGCCAGTTGGAATAGGTGTGTGTACACTGATATCCACCTGGATCACAAATACTAGTGGTGGTACCTAGATGCCCGATATCTTTTGAAAAGCAGTCATCACTCTCAAATTACTACATGAATCATTACCTGGAGGCCCAATATATTTTTCAAATATTCCATTTATCTATGAACTTATACCTAAATCATTTCTTGGAGACCCAATATCCTTTTCAAAGCGATAATTTCTCTCTAAATTACTATTTGATTCAAGACTATCCCCATATGGGACTATGTAAAGACCAAAAATATGATTAATTCCTTGCACAAAGGATGTTAAAGTCTTGAAAGCGGAAGTTAAAGAAGTGGAGGAACCGTATGTTACTCCTGCAACAAAGATAAAATTATACCCCATTGGAGAATAACAACATTCATATCCATTCATGTCATCTCCTTTAACTTGGTTTTTCTATTCCCTTGCAATGCTCAATTCAAGTTAGGGAGTGTCATTAGCACTAGTCATGCTTACCTCATTAGAGTTGATAAAGTCCATTTCTCCCCATCTTATAGATTCAAGGTAATGAGATTAATTCCATTCCAAAATTGGTGATTTTTCTGCATATGGGCTTGTTCTTCCTCTATGTGAGATAGTAGGAACGATGGAATCAAACCTATTACATTCAAGATGGTATTCACTAGAATTATTATGATGGGCCTTGTGATTCTCTAATATGTTTTCTCAAATGAATCCTCCATAGGAACTACTTAGGACATCTTCATCATGGTCAGAAGACAATTTTCAAGAAAAAAAGGTGTAGACTCTAAATTGTTGCCACTTCTAGAACAAGATGTCAATTCAAATAATTTGGACACTAATGACTCTAAGATAGCCTTTCTTTTGTTGGAATGGGGTTCTTTAATTCCATTGAAAAAAAAAAAAAATTACATTATGTATATTTGGCAATATACTATGCATGGGCATCATGTATAGTTGGTAAATGCACATGTATAGTTTTATTTAGCAACAAAGATTGATTCTATGTGCAAAATTTTATTTTAGGAAACAAAGATTGATTTTAACTCTAAAAAATTATTTATATTCATGGGGATAATATTTATCCCTTTTTTAAATCCTATCCTACTTACCATCATTGAAAATATTTCATTATAACTATGTATCGAAGTACTTTCTGTAATATAAAGAGTGTACGATGTATATAGAGTTGATAACTTTTCTATTTTTTGAATTTTTATTATCTCAAGTGATTTTTTTTCAAATTTCCATAGTGTGTACTTGTATACATTTGGTAACATATCCCTGCTCTTAGTTATCACCTTGGTTTTTTTTCAAAATATATCTTTATAGCTTGGTGTTGTGCTGGCACCAACAATTCCCCTTATTTCTTGTTATGTTGCTTATGAAGCCATATTTTTTCTCAAGAAATAAGGACCCCTTGTATTCTTCAAGGCCATTTTATCATTTTGAAGGTACCTAAGTTTTTCTTGTGTAAGTTTAAGACCCTTTTCCTTCTTTTTACTTAGTAAATTTCCATCTCTTTAACATGTCGATGCAAGCAGTTTCGGCAAAAAAAACATCTTCCTCACCAATATGGCAAAGGAGGTCTTCCTTCCTCTACCAATAAACCCAATTTTGGTGGCTTAGTCATTTCTTCACCGATACATAAAAAAACAAAAAAAACTTAGTGTCTTTTTGACAACTTTTGCATGTTTCAACATTCCATCTTTCTTTGTTCGTCGATACACCGACACTTGTTTCTTTTCTCTACATTGATACGCCGCTTCCCAATCCTGCATCCATCATTAATACATCGGAGCCCATCTAACATTTTTGAAATGAAATTCTGGTGCTCCATCCCGCTTCAAACGTTGATACACTGCTTTTGATTTCTTTTCTCCACGATCATACGCTAGTTCCATACTTCCCTTCATTCTTCAATAAATCATTGTATTTCCCCCATCCATTGTTGATACACTTATCAAACAGTTGGATTAGGTTGATGGAAATTTGGTATAGATTTTTTTTTTTCATTGATGTCAAGCATTGGAGAGTGATATTATAGATTGATTTCAACCCTTGGAGAAAGTCTGGAAGCGAATTATGGTAGCACAAAGGTTTGGGTAATGGAACCAAGTTTGTTTGATATATAATGGTATGGTTTTTAATATATTTGAAGGTAATATTATTCTATATGGGTATTACATTTCATTCCATTTCCGGTGGTATGTGTAACTTCACATAACTCCTCACAGTTAGAGAGTTATGGCCATGTGAAGTTGGAGAACCTAGGTTTGGGTAATGGACCCAAGTTTTCTTGATGGATAATGTTATGAGTTTTGATATATTTTCAGGTAATACTATTCTATATGGATAGTACATGTCATTCCATTTCCATTGGTATGTGGAACGTCACATAACTCCTCACGGTTAGAGAGTTATGGCCATGTGAAGTTGGAGAACCCTCATGAGTCATCTAGAAGCCCCAAAAGGTCAAAGTAGTCAAAGTGGTTTAAGATATTTTTATATGGTAAATAATAAAGTGAAGTGATGAGTGTACTATAATTAAAAGTGAATACAAAATAAATTATTTAAATAATAAAGTCAATGGAGAAATTACTAAGTGGACAAATGATCATAATGGTTTTAAGTATGAGATGTGGAGCATAAGGACTGAAGTATTTTTACAGGCACAGAGACATTATATTTGGCTATCAATTGTTACAAGATATAATAGTTCAAAAAGGGTAAAGAATGCATCCGAGAAAGGACTGGAAGAATAAATAATCACATTAAAAATTTAGCTTGAAGAAGCGAAAAGAACATAAGAAGTCATGAAGTCTTAGATAGTGAAGAAAGAAGAAGAAGTTGAGAAGCTTGAAGAAGAAGTTGTCACATTGAGAAGTAAAATTGTCAAACTCAAAAAGAACGTTGAAGAGACAAAAACATCCACATCAGTTATAGATAATGAAGATAATCACTCAAGGTTTCTAGAAATGAAGAATGAAGAAAATAGAAAGAGTTATGCAGAAGTATTCAAAGGAAGGAATCATGGTCAACCAGAATCTAAGAAAACTATTGAAGATACATATTCAAGAAGACCATTCATGTTCAAGCCAAAAAGAAGCTTCAATCATGATCATGATCATTCAAAGAAGAAATTCATAAGGACTACACCACAAAGAAGATCATTCACTACCAGGTATGCAAATTTCTTTTATGGTCATTGTTTTTATTGTACTAATTTTGGACATAAGGTTGCAGATTGCAGGGATTATAAAAGAAATGTTCAAGCAAGAAGTGCCTATGTGGCCCCACGTAACATTGAATGTTACAAATTTCATAACTATGGACACATAGCCAGTGATTGTATAAGTATGATCGATACTTCCATGAAATAGAACACTGATATCAGATATAAGAAAGTATGGTTAAGAAAACAGGAAGAACATGTGAACAAATACCAAGTACCAGAGATTGCAAGATTTACAATAAAACGAGATGAAGAAAATTATACAGAGAAAAAGAAAGATGTCAGATATCGAAAGGTTTGGAAAATAACTGAAACAAAAAGAAGGATAGGTAAATAAGGAACACGTTCATGAGATTGTACTTTTAGAAATTGTAGTGAAAGATGAATCCACAGAAAAAAAAGAACGAAGTCAGAGCTTAGAGAGATGATGAATCTACCAATGAATATGATGATGAATCTACCAATGAAGATGATGATGAATACACATCATAGCAGGAATTGTTATGAGCCATCCAGCTTAGAGACTCCCAGGTAATATGAATATTAGATAGGGGGATTCTATGCGATAGTTGTGATAGACTAAAGAACCATCCTTCGAGCAGCTTGCAGAGTTTGAGAAGATAGATACAGAGTAGTCAATTAGCATAAGTACAATTTGATGGATTAATCAAGACTTCATGATAGTATAGTAATAAATGGGTTAGCATTATTGACAATTGTGCAAGTAGAGTCTTGGACAATATGGACGAGATAATGGATTCATAGATTGGTTCAAAGAGTGGTTCAGAGACAAAGGAACATTATCATAATGGATGAAAAATACACAGGAAATGGCTCGAACAATTCTAATGAATTCCAAATTGACAGATATTTTTTGGACACATGCAGTGCATACAACAATTCACAATCAAAATAGAGTAATGCTCATAAACAACAACGACAAAAATCCCTACGAACTATGGAAAGGAAGTGCAGACAACAACCTCTACATCGATAAATTTGCAAAGGATATGCATAATGAATTTGAAATTTCATTACTTGGAGAACTATCCTTCTTTCTAGGTCTTCATGTACATCAAAGCAACCAAGGAATTTTTATCAAATAAATGCTAAAGAAGTTTAGAATGGAAGATTGCAAACCAGTTACCACTCCTATGAAAACTAGTTGCAAGCTGAGAAAAGATGATGATTCAAAGTATACGGACTAGAGGAAACACAGGTCAATGATTGGTAGCTTACTATATGTGACAACATCCATACTAGATGTAATGCAGGAAGTTGGATAGGTGGCATGATTTCAAGAAGCACCAAAGGAATCACATGTATTAGCAGTGAAGAGGATTTTCAAATATCTTAAAGGAATAGAAGAGTTTGGATTATGGTATCCAAAAGGAAAGGATCTATCACTTATTGCCTACACAGATGCAGATTGGGCATGTTGCATTGATGACCGACGAAGCACCAGTGGAGCAATGTTCTACTTGGGTGAGTGTTTAGTTTATTGGATAAGTAAGAAACAATCATCAATATCCTTATCTATAGCCGAGGTAGATTATATTGCAGTAGAATCATGTTTTACATAGGTTCTATGGATGAAACAAACTTTGACAAATATACAGGTTGAGTATGATGAGTCTATTCAAATCTATTGTGATAATACAAGTGCCATCAGTATCTCAAAGAACCCAGTGATGCACTCCAAGACGAAGCAGATTCCAATCAAGTATCACTTTCTACGGGAACAAGTTGCAGAGAAGAACATCATAGTTGAATATGTCGTCACAAAATAATAAGTGGCATCCATATTTACAAAACCGCTTCCATAGGAAGCCTTTGAGTATCTTCGTCAGAGACTAGGAGTAATTTATACTCCAAAATGAATGCTTTTGAATGCTTATCTTATATATCTTAGATTTGCATGAGGAAGCACCATAAAGAGGATAGTTCAGGTTGGGAGATCAATTTTAGAAAGAGTTTAGTCAGGGGGAGTATCCCCAAGGACAATTTAGTTAGGGGGAGCAACCCCAAATGGAAAGATACCTTTTCCATTGATGACAAAGGGGGAGAGATTTATCAGATGCAGGATAGAAATGCTTAGAGAGAGAGCAAAAAGGCATGTAGACAGGGGGAGTAGCCCCAAGGAGAGTTCATTCAGGGGGAGTAGCCCCAAAGGGAGATACCCTTTTCTATTGATTTCAAAGAGGGAGAGATAGAAACATTGATGAGGAGTATAAGAATGAATGTTATCATTACTAAGTGTTGCCATCAATTCCAAAGGGGGAGATTGTTAGACAATTGGATTAGGTTGATGGAAAATTGGTATGGATTTTTGGTTTTCATTGATGTCAACCATTGGAGAGTGATATTGTATATTTATTTCAACCCTTATTGATTGATGTCAACCCTTGGATAAAGTCTGGTAGCGAATTTCGGTAGCACAAAGGTTTGGGTAATGGACCCAAGTTTGTTTGATGTATAATGGTATGAGTTTTAATATATTGGAAATTAATACTATTATAGATGGGTAGTACATGTCATGTCATTTATGGTGGTATGTGGAACATCACATAAATCCTCACGATTAGAGAGTTATGGCCATGTGAAGTTGGAGAACCCAGGTTTGGGTAATGGGCCCAAGTTTGTTTGATGAATAATGGTATGATTTTTGATATATTTTATATTCTACATAGATAGTACATGTCATTCCATTTCCATTGGTATGTGGAACATCACATAACTCCTCACGGTTAGAGAGTTATGGCCATGTGAAGTTGGAAAACCCTCATGAATCATCTAGAAGCCCCAAAAGGTCAAAGTAGTCAAAGTGGTTTAAGAGATTTTTAGAAGGTAAATAATAAAGTGAAGTGATGAGTGTACTATAAGTTAAAGTGAATACAAAATAAATCATTTAAATAATAAATTTAATGAAGAAAACACTAAGTTGACAAGTGGTTAGAAGTGGTTTAACCCTAAAATAAAGAAAGTGGGTTAAGATGGTTAAAAGGTAACCTCTTGAGGAAGCTACATGAAAGTATAAATAAGAGGCAAGGATCTCTCATTTTAATCACACTTGAGAATATTGAATATATACAAGTGACTGAGGTAACCAAAGGATATCTAAACTGAATTTCATAGGGAAGGTGAAGTAAATAAGGTCGAAATTCAAGGGAGAATAAGTTCTTTTGATGATGCTTTCTAAGGTATGTTATTTACAAGTCATCTCACCATTTTCACAATAAAAAAAATTCTAGAATTATTCAGACCATGAAATTGGGAGGCAATCAAGGAAACATATCCAAGTAGCTGTGGTATAAATTTCATCTTGGAGGTACACTCCATGGAAAATAGGATTTGTGGCTAGTCCTGAAACTAGTCTAAAGCAGGTGTTTTGGGTAAAAACGTCATAAATTCCTCATAACATATCCAAATTAAGTAAGAAAAAATGTGTTGGTTAGATTACAGTCTGTAGTATTCATTGTACAATTTTCAGATCCATAAAACAAATATTTTGTGTGGGGCATGCTCTACAAGTTCACTCTCTAGAATAAGATAGAATTCAACAAGGTATGTCATTTTTTCTATAAATCCTTTTCTGAGAGGTTCCAAGTAATGACACCTGGAGGAATTGCATAAAACACATTGAATAACATTGTGTACTATTTTTAGATCTTTATTCATTACAAGTAGATAGTTATGATTATTTCAAGTTAGGGTTGTTGACTAATCCAAAAATAGTCATGTGAGACTAAAGTAAAGTTTGATGAAAATTCTAGTTTCTTGTTGTTAAATTTAAGGAAGGTTTGCAGGTATGTGATCACATAAAACAAGTCTACTATAGAGTTACAAATTAGATTTGGATGATGAAATTGATGAGGGATTTTGGTTGAGGTACATGTTGGGTACATGGTTGAGACAAGTAGTTGATGAGTTGGCACATACATGAGGTGTATAGTTGATGATGTTGGTACATCTTGATGAGTCATAGTTGATGAGTAGTTCATACATGATTGATACATACTTGGTACATGGTTGGAGGCACTTGTTAGTAGTATTGTTGACACATGGTTTATGGATGATGTAACATACTTGTATTGGTATATTATTAGAAGCACATATTGATCTTGGTGATGATTATGAGTTGTGTTATGCTTGGTTGATGCACATCTTCGAGATTTGTCTTGGTGATTGATATTGGTGAGTAGATTTGATTTGGTTGATAAGATTGATGAGACAGGATGTTGTGATAGGTTGTTTGGATAGTTTGTTTGGATAGGTTGTTGTGACAGGTTATTCGTACAAGTTTGTTGCATGGTTGATGCACGTGTTCATGGTACAGGTTGAGGTATAGGTTGGTGTATGGTTGATGCACTTGTTTATGGTACAGGTTGATTACAGGTTGTTTGGTACAGGTTGGTGCACGGTTGATGCACTTGTTTATGGTACATGTTGATTATAGGTTGAGGTACAGGTTGATGCATGGTTCAAGTTATTGGTATAGGTTGTTTGGTGAAGGTTGATTGGTACAGGTTTACATTAATATGTCTCATAGTGATAGGGTGATAGTGGTTCCATCATTCTACTTATATGTCAAGGCGGTTGGACGAGGCAAGGACAAGTGGTTGTAGCCACCTTCCGGTTGTAGCTAGAGAACATAGGGGGTTTTAGCCTCCTTCTAGTTGTAGCCAAAGTATTGGGAAGTTGGAGCTTCCCTCGGGTTGTAGCCTGAGAAACTAGGGGGTTGGATCCTCCTTCCAGTTGCAGTTGGAAAACAAAGGAAGTTTTTGCTTCCAATGAATGTAATTCTTAAAGACATATAAGAAAAAGCATTCTATTGTTTTCTCCCGCTTTGGGTTTCCACGTAAAACATCACTACTACATATTGAAAAATTTGCGTCGACCACTTGCAACGAAAGTACTCTTTCATCGCAACATTCAAGAGAAAAAGTTTAATTATTCATTTTTTTTATAAATCCACCCCGTATTCATCTCTATCTTGACGAATGTACTTTGTCTAAATTAATATGGTCAATTTTCATCGCGAGCAAGACGAATATGGTCAACGTTCATCACAAGCGCAACGAATGACCGTTATAAGTGAACATTAAAAGTGACTGTTAAATATGACAAATAAATAGGTAAAAAAAATAAATATTTTAGGTCACTATCGTCACAATTGTGACAATTGTGACTTAAAATTGAACTATAAATATTTGACGATTTAAAGATGTTGCAACGATATTGCTATAACAACAATGATTCCGAAAGGGTATTTTGTGCAAAAGTTGTGTGGAAGAATGTCGCAGAATATAGTTAGAAGTGGGGAAAAAAGAAAAGTGGGTGAAAAGGGTGATGGTAGATGTTATTGCCCTTGTAAAAAATGTTGCCTCATACGTCCCATAAGAATTTTAATAGCAACAACTACAAAACATTGTAGGAAATATGGGCACATTGATGGCGAATTGAAAGAATATCGTCCCATGGTAATTAGCTAGATACTCATTATCTTTTTTTATTTTGTCAAGTATACACTAATTTTGCATGATTTTTGTAATTATAAAGTTAGAGTTTCCCTCTAACTTTCCGCAGAATATTGCACCAAGTATTAGTAGAAATGATGTTGTACAAGTTGAGGAACATCATGACCAAGCAAATGAGGATCTCATGGAAGAAGATGATGGGACAAATCAAGTTAATGATCCCATGGAAGAAGATGATGGGACAAATCAAATGATCCAAGATTTGTTTTCACAGCCGGATGAGGATGGGGATAATGATGGTATTTATGATGAACCTCTATTAGAAAAGGTAAATAAACGAATTTATGAAGGATCAAGAGAAAATATCCTCTCTGCTACATTGCTACTAGTGAACTTAAAGGTTATGGATAATTTGTCGAACACTTGTATGACACAGATCCTAAGGTATGTAATATGTTTTATCTCATATTATACATAAATGTTGATTTTTTTCTATTTGTTTTTAGAGTTAATTAATGTGTAAAATAAGAATGCAATTTTTACAATTAATATTCTTACATTAACTAGTTATTTGTTATGTTGTAGATTGTTAGGTGAATTTTTGTTACCATCGTCAAATATTTTACCTCGCACATATCAAGGTTTGCATGCCATTATGAAAGACATTGGAATGGATTATCAAACTATATATGCATGTCCTAATGACCATATTATATATTATGGACAACATGCTTCGAAAACAGAATGTCTGCAATGTTTTATCAGTAGATATCGAACCGATCAAGTAACAAAAAGGGTGCCTCTAAATGTTCTTCATCATATTCCCATAATCCCATGTTTTCAGCGATTGTTCAGGTGTGAAAGCATAACACAATTTATGGATTACCATGCACATAACAGAAGTGGAGATGTTGTTCTTCGAATGCCTACCGATGGTTCTGCATTTAGGGAAATTGAGGAAAAATGGGCAGATTTCAAAGATGAACCTCGTAATGTTAGGATTTCATTGGCAGCTAATGGTGTTATTCCATTCAGAGAGATTAGGTCTATTTACTCAGTGTGGCATATTTTGGTTATAAACAATAACATTCCTCCTTGGATGTCAATAAAGAGGGAGCACATAATGTTGACAATGATTGTTCTAGGTATTTGTTTACATTAATTTTTTGAATTTAACATTTTCATTTGTTTCAATTTTTTCATAATATCTTTTGTTTATTTATTTAATTATATATATTACATGATATCATTCC